>CM035428.1:11809374-12066874 GCA_020310875.1 Ceratopteris richardii
TCCTGTGAATAATTCACATAATTCGCTGCTAATGCTCCCTTGTATATGCTTCTCCTTTGTTGATGGGCCCATGTTGTAAACCCACAACCTATCTACTGACACTCAACGAGTTTCTCATGAAAAGAGATATAAGCTTATCTGTCCGCACATGAATTAACTCAAATAGGTTTTTCTCCTGTGAATAATTCACATAATTCGCTGCTAATGCTCCCTTGTATATTCTTCTCCTTTGTTGATGGACCCACGTTGTAAACCCACAACCTGTCTATTGACACTCAACGAGTTTCTCATGAAAAGAGATATAAGCTTATCTGTCTGCACATGAATTAACTCAAATAGGTTTTTCTTCTGTGAATAATTCACATAATTCGCTGCTAATGCTCCCTTGTATATGCTTCTCCTTTGTTGATGGGCCCACATTGTAAACCCACAACCTATCTACTAACACTCAATGAGTTTCTCATGAAAAGAGATATAAGCTTATCTGTCCGCACATGAATTAACTGATCAAATAGGTTTTTCTCCTGTGAATAATTCACATAATTCGCTGCTAATGCTCCCTTGTATATTCTTCTCCTTTGTTGATGGACCCACGTTGTAGACCTACAACCTGTCTACTAACACTCAACGAGTTTCTCATGAAAAGAGATATAAGCTTATCTGTCTGCACATGAATTAACTCAAATAGGTTTTTCTCTTGTGAATAATTCATATAATTCGCTGCTAATGCTCCCTTGTATATTCTTCTCCTTTGTTGATGGGCCCACGTTGTAAACCCACAACCTGTCTACTGACACTCAATGAGTTTCTCATGAAAAGAGATATAAGCTTATCTGTCCGCACATGAATTAACTCAAATAGGTTTTTCTCCTGTGAATAATTCACATAATTCGCTGCTAATGCTCCCTTGTATATTCTTCTCCTTTGTTGATGGACCCACGTTATAAACCCACAACCTGTCTACTGACACTCAACGAGTTTCTCATGAAAAGAGATATAAGCTTATCTGTCTGCACATGATTTAACTCAAATAGGTTTTTCTCTTGTGAATAATTGACATAATTCACTGCGAATGCTCCCTTGTATATTCTTCTCCTTTGTTGATGGACCCACGTTGTAAACCCACAACCTGTCTACTGACACTCAACGAGCCTACATGAAAAGAGATATAAGCTTATCTGTCGCACATGAATTAACTCAAATAGGATTTTCTCTTGTGAATAATTCACATAATTCGCTGCTAATGCTCCCTGCAAAAAAGCTAATGATCAAGCTATTGTTCATGCATATGGTTTAAAGGGAGAGACGTATATCTGTGATAGAAAGTAAGAGGTGGTATAAAGTATACCAAACAGAAGCTGTGTGACGCATTCATTGTAAGTCGCATGGTCACAGCCAAAAATCACAGCAACAAGCTCCTCCGCTGGAAGGTTCAAGAACGGGAGCAGTGATGGAGGAGAATGGCTAGCCCAAGAGGAAGGAGAATGAAGGCCTTTGTATGTTTCGGTCTTACCTCCAGATCCCATGACAGAAGCACTTTGTTGGCGATGAGACTTGTAAGAGTAATTATAGAGTTTGTTGGAAAACGTTAATTACAAATTTATGTAATAAGATCATATGCTACATGTGTATTAATTACAATAATACTTTCATAATAATATTTTTATGAATGAAGGCATTCTGTGGATAGAATATTGACACCAATGGGTGAAGATATGAAAGATATTGACACTAGCATTCACAAGTTCACTGTGAAGGATCTAGTTGACAATGATGTGGATAGCAATCTGTGGAGCATGCACAAGAGCAAGGCTAAGTGGTTTAGGATCTTGGGTGTTCTGTCGGGTATGATTGCTGTTGGGAGGTGGTTTTCTCATATTTGCAGATGGAAGAACCCTATCACCACAGTTCTCGTCCATTTCCTCTTTGCTGCTAATGCTCCCTTGTATATGCTTTCTGTCAATGGTGCACACTGACATCTCACCCGTATGCGTGCCTACATGTAAACAAAACCTCATTACACCTCAAACAATGATCTAATGTAATATCAGAGATTATTAAATCTAAGCAAAGAACCTGAGCTGAAAAACGTGTCTTCTTCTTCCCATCAGTCCAGGCATATGGATTGATGTTCATCTCTCCATAGCTATCTGCCTCAGAAATACCATGCAACTTTTTATCAATGTAATTAAACAAAAATAGTGGCATCCCTGGTCGGACATTCTTTACATAGATGATATGAGAAGCTCGAAGGCCTGGACATGTAGAAAAGCTGATGATCAAGCTACTGTTCATGCATATGGTTTAAAGGGAGAGACGTATATCTGTGATAGAAAGTAAGAGGATAGATAAAGTATACCAAACAGAAGTTGTGTGATGCATTCATTGTAAGTCGCATGGTCACAGCCAAAAATCACAACAGCAAGCTCCTCCGCCGGAAGGTTCAAGAACGGGAGCGGTGATGAAGGAGAATGGCTAGCCCAAGAGGAAGGAGAATGAAGGCCTTTGTATGTTTCGGTCTTACATCCAGCTCCCATGACAGAAGCACTTTGTTGGTGATGAGACTTGTAAGAGTAATTTTAGAGTTTGTTGGAAAAAGTTAATTACAAATTTATGTAATGAGATCATATGCTACGTGTGTATTAATTACAATAATACTTTCATACTAATATTTTTTATGAATGAAGGCATTCTGTGGGTAGAATATTGACACCAATGGATGAAGATATGAAAGATATTGACACCAGCATTCACGAGTTCATTGTCAAGGATGTAGTTGACAATGATGTGGATAGCAATCTGTGGAGCATGCGCAAGAGCAAGGCTAAGTGGTTCAGGATCTTGGGTGTTCTGTCGGGTATGATCGCCGTTGGGAGGTGGTTTTCTGATATTTGCAGATGGAAGAACCCTATCACCACAATTCTTGAATATCAAACATCATATTCATACTAGCTAATGACACCCAATATGTTGTTTTTTTTGTATTTCAATATTTTTAAAAATTCTCTTTGGAGTTCTCCAAATATCATGTCACCTATATCCATGTAAGCAAGTACTCATGAATTATGAACTGTTACACTTATGTGTTCCTCGAGTAGCTTTAATGTGAACCTTTTCCCTATACATGGGCACTTTTTACTCTAGTGTTGGCTAAAGGTTTTTTCCCCATGTTACCACATACTTGATACTCTCATATGTGGTGGTACTTTGTACTTAGGGATATTATTCAGCTCTTACTTCAGTTCAGTTCATCGATCAATAGAGAGAGCTATTCCAGCCATCGTCTTCTCCGTGTGTCTTGCTGCATTTTTGCTCTTTGTGTGTGCTTCCCATTTGTCTCTCGCACTTCTACACACACCCAACAGTGGTATCAGAGCAGTTTCATCTCCTTCTCAAGTTTTGGTTTTTCGCGTCGCGGCGTGCATGCACTTTAACAGTGCAAATCGACTTCGAAGCATAGAACTGTGAATTTCAGCAGGCCAGAAACATTTCCACCAGGTGCGCTGGGGTTTTACCCCCATTTCGAAGCCATTCGTGCAGTCAGAATCGCCATTAGAGTGATGGTTTGTGAGCTGAAATTTCAGCACTCATTTCAGCTTTCGTCGAAGTGAAGATTTTGTCACATTCTTGTTCCTTAGTGAAATGGCGGGCAGCAATGACTTGTTTGGCATGCTTCAAGCTGAAGATAAGCTTGATGGGACCAACTATCCGATGTGGTCTTACATGATGAAACATGTTCTTGTTGCAAAACAACTTTGGAACATAGTGGCAGATGTAGATCGAAGACCGGCAGGTGCTTCTACTTCACAGTCTACTGTCACAGATGGAGCTTCTTCTTCGAGTATAGTGGTTTCTCCTTCTCCACCTACACAGGAGCAGCTTAGATGGGATGGAAAAGATGCTCAAGCTCATGCTTTGATTGCACTTTCAGTGAAGCGTCATATAGTTCCACACATTCGGTCATGTTCTACATCGAGACAGGCATGGGACACTCTTGCTTCTTTGTATGTCGTGCGTAATGAAGCACGTGTTGCATACTTGAGGAAGCAACTTGAGGATGTATGTATGGCTGAAAATGAGTCAGTGGATGTGTATGTGACACGCATCAAGGACTTGAAAGAGCAATTGGCAAACATAGATGAGATCATTCCGGATGCATCACTCATTTCTACATTGTTGAAAGGATTACCGGAATCTTTTCAAAGCTTTGCTACTACACTCTGTTTGGTTGCAAAAGGAAATCCTAATATGTATGCATTTTATGAGGTTGTGTCTCTTCTTTTGCAAGAAGAGCAATCTAGAGTGAATAGGAGTGGTTTGATTGAGGGAACGCAAGCACTTGCTATCTCACAAAAGGGGAAAAGCAAGTATGGTTCAGCTTTGGGTTCATCAAAGCCAAAGCCTCAAGCTTCCTCTTCCACTCATTCCTCTAATGAAGGTGATTTGCAAAAGAAGAAGAGATGCAAATATTACCGGAAGGCTGGTCATACTATTGATGAGTGTAGAAAGCTTGCTAAACACAATGAAAAGAAGAATGAATCCGGCATGTCTATTGTTGAAAATTCAGCAAATGCAAAGAATGATGAAGCTAACATGGCTCAAGATTTTTGGGCATGTGTTGTTACATGTCATTATGATGCTTCTTTACATTCTAAATGTATGGTTGTGAGTGAGGCTGATTTGGCTTGGTTCTTTGATAGTGGTGCTTCAAAGCACATAACATCATGCAAAAGATTTTTTGCCTCTTTGAAAGATGCACCTAAAGGAGGACATGTGGTGTGTGCAAACAATGCCTCTTATCCTATCATTGGAGTAGGAGAAATTGAGCTTACGGCTGCAAATGGAGGTGTGATTCTCTTAAAAAATGCATTGTATGTACCCGGTATCAAGAAGAACTTAATTTTAGTTCCGTTGATTGCCAAAGCTGGACTTCATGTACACTTTGTTGATGATAAGTGTATGGTTCATGATTTCAGCAATGGTGATGTTATTGTGATGTCCGGTACATTATGTAATGGTTTGTATCGCATGGATACATACAAGAGGGCTGCCTCGAATGCCTTAGTTGCTCATACTTCTTCCATGGCTGAAATGGAGCTTTGGCATGCTCGTTTTGGTCATTTAAACTTCAATAGTTTGCTCTACTTGCAAAAGAAGGACATGGTTATTGGCTTGCCTACACTTGAGTCCATTGAAAAGCATGCATGTGAAGGTTGCATTCTTGGAAAAATGCATCGTGCTTCTTTTCAAAAGATAGTCACACACACACTACAAGAAAATTGCAACTTGTTCATAGTGATCTATGTGGTCCGGTCAAGACTCCATCTTTTGGGAAGCATGTATATTTTGTTACCTTCATTGATGATGCTACTCGCCATACATGGGTGTATCCTATGAAAGCAAAGAATGAGGTATTTTCTTGCTTCAAAGCATTTTTAGCTATGGCTGAAAATTTTTCTTCACAAAAACTTTTGACTCTACGCACGGATCGTGGTGGTGAATACATGTCACATGAGTTTAATGCTTTTCTTCATGAAAGAGGTATTTCACACCAATGTACGGTGCCATATACATATCAACAAAATGGTGTTGTCGAGCGTAAAAATAGAACTTTACTTGAAATGGCACGATGTATGGTTAAAGGAAAGCATCTTCCTCATAAGTTTCGGATGGAAGCGGTCATGTGTGCAAACTATGTGTTGAATCACTGCCCTACAAAAGCATTGAGAGTCATCACTCCTTATGAGGCTTGGAATGGTCATAAGCCTATGGTTAGTCATATGCGTGTGTTTGGTTGTTTGGCATATGCTCTTGTGCCATCACAACAACGTCACAAACTTGATGACGAGGCAAAGAAATGTATATCTGTTGGTTATAGTGCTGAAAGTAAGGGATATCAGTTGTACCATCCATTGACGAACACAATTATTGTGAGTCGAGATGTGGTATTTGCTGAAAATTCAGTTTTTCCTCTACTTGAATGCAAAAAACTGCCAACAGTTAGCTCACAGGATGTGTTCGATACACTCATACCTTTGTTGCAAAATGGTGCGCTTGACTATGGCCATGCTGTTGGAAATTTCTAGCCACATATGGCTAAACATTTGCGACAAAATATGGCTGAAACTGAGCATGAAATTCAGCCCACGCATGATGTACATATTGAAGATGTATTACATAATGAACGCATGTCTATCGAGAGTGCACAATCTATGCCAAAGTGGCTGAAATAAACTTTGCAGGACAACAAATTGAGTGCACCTTTACTTGGTAGAACAAGATCAAGCTCTCACCATGCATCAAGTAATTTTGTGGATTATTCTCTTATTGCTACAGCATGTAATGAAGAGCCACTTTCTTTTGAAGATGCATGTGACAATCCACAATGGATGAGTGCTATGCAATCAGAAATGGATTCCATACATAGGAATGGTACTTGGGAGTTATGTGAATTGCCAAAAGGAAAGAATGCCATTGGTACAAAATGGGTTTACAAGATTAAGAGAAAATCTGATGGTAGCATTGATCGCTACAAAGCTAGATTGGTTGCCAAAGCATATGCGCAACAATATGGCATTGACTATGAGGAAACTTTTGTACCTACTTCACGCATGACTACCATTCGTACCATGGTTGCATTGGCTGCCCATCGAGGTTGGAAAGTGCATCAATTGGACATAAAAACAGCCTTCTTGAATGGAGATTTGCAAGAAGAGGTCTATGTGAAGCAACCTCTTGGATTTGCTATGAAAGGGAAAGAGCATATGGTTTGTTGCTTGCCTTGTATGGTCTCAAGCAAGCTCCACGTGCATGGTATGACAAAATACATAAGCACTTGATTGATCTTGGCTTCACATGTAGTCCGATTGAAAGCACACTCTATGTACGCAAAAATGGGGCTGATCTTATAGTGCTTGTTCTTTATGTCGATGACATACTCTTGACTGGGTCATGTGATGCAAAAGTTGACATTCTTATGGCTGATTTGCACCATACTTTTGATGTCACTTATCTTGGTCTTTTGAGCTACTATCTTGGCATCCAGTTTGTATCCGTTGAGGGGGCAATTGTTATGCATCAAGCAAAGTATGTTGAAAAACTACTTCAATGTTTTGATTTTGAGGATTGTAAGCCAGTTTCCACACCAGTTGAGACAGGATTCAGGTTCTCAGTTGAGGGTTCTAGTGATGCATTTGACACTTCTCTTTATCAGCAAGCTGTGGGATGTCTTATATATGCATGCAACACAAGGCCGGATATACAGTATGCAGTTTCCCAGTTGAGTCGATTCATGCATAGCCCTGGCACTAAGCATTGGCAAGTAGTGAAACGTGTGTTTAGATATCTTCGAGACACTTTGAGCTTAGGTCTCTTTTATGGCAGAGATGTTCAGCCATGCTTGCATTAGATAGTAATTGGGCTGGTTGTTATGATACTCGCTTGTCCACTAGTGGTAATTGCTTTTTCCTTGGAGACTCATGCATATCTTGGTTGAGTAAGAAGCAACCTACAGTGGCGACATCGAGTTGTGAAGTTGAGTACAAGGCAGTTTTCACAGCGACAGTGGAGTGTATATGGATGAGACGCCTATTGATGGATCTTTGCATGGATATTGATGCTGCTATGCATATTCTTACAGATAGTCAGAGTGCTTTGGCTCTTGCACGAAACCCAGTGTTTCATGCACGGACCAAACATATTGAGGTGCATTATCACTATGTGAGAGAGCGCCTTCATGCAGGAGATATTGATTTGGTATATGTGCCTACACAAGATAATGTGGCAGACATATTCACCAAAGCTCTTCCACGGGAAAAGTTTGAAGCTTTTCGCAAAGCTTTAGGCTTGTTATCTTGTGGGGGCTGATCTGTCACTCCCTGTATGTGTTCACATCATTTGCTCCAGGGGGGTTTGTTACACTTATGTGTTCCTCGAGTAGCTTTGATGTGAACATTTTCCCTATACATGGGCACTTTTTACTCTAGTGTTGGCTAGAGGTTTTTTCCCCATGTTACCACATACTTGATACTCTCATATGTGGTGGTACTTTGTACTTAGGGATATTATTCAGCTCTTACTTCAGTTCAGTTCATCGATCAATAGAGAGAGCTATTCCAGCCATCGTCTTCTCCGTGTGTCTTGCTGCATTTTTGCTCTTTGTGTGTGCTTCCCGTGTGTCTCTCGCACTTCTACACACACCCAACATGAACCACTCTAGTAAATTGTGGATGATTAAAGTCTTAACCAATAATATCGCAATAACTATACCGATGCAAAGTTGCATGTATGTAGTGTTATTCTCTCCTTTCTTTCGCTCATGTTGTATTCTTAAGATGTAGATATATAGATGTTGGCAAACTTGAACTTCTATAACATTTCAAGAACAAGAGTCAACAATTCGGAGAACAAGAGAAAGAGTCAACAAAGCGAGAGAGAGAGAGAGAGAGAGAATTCAAAGCGAAAAAGATGTAGAAAGAGAGAAACAGAGACCTGCATATACTTGCTTTAGCTCGTAAGCACAGCACAACTACGAACGTTGGAGAGCTCTTCGATCAGATGCGTGAAAAGGTCGATCGAAGAGCCTCCAACATTTTAATTTTTTCCCGTCAACAGACCGTCGTGTAAGCGATGCTAGATGCGTCGCATAAACGATGTCTAGACAGCGTCCCTTATGCGACATACAAAGCGTCGCTTAAGCGACGCTTTTCGAACCTACGTATAAGCGACGCTACAGGCGAGCATCGCAGGTCCCGTCGCAGTACAAGTCGCAAAACGCGTCGTTCACTTCGTCGTTTAATTGACGGTCCACGCGCGACGCTCATTACGACGCATGTTGCAATTTTATAACGACGAATTTGTGTCGCCTTAACCATCGCTATACGCCCGTATTCCTTGTAGTGATATATATATATATATATATATATATATATATATATATATATATATATATATATATATATATATATATATATATATATATATATATATATATATATATATATATATATATACATATATATATATACATATATATATATATAGGTAGTGGTGTGTATGAACACTCTAGACCGCCTGTGCACTTTTTTCCCTCTTTAGGAGGTTTTTTCCCCCGGCTTGTATATACACCTATTTCCCTAACGGGCTACTTATCTTTGTACATTCTAGTGGTAATACATTTAGTATTATGTGTTGTGCTCCAAGCTTCTCCTTCTTCCTTGTGTTGTTCACGTGCTTCTGCAAATGTCTAACTCGAGCAAGTGGTATTTGAGCAAGTCGCGGCTTCATCTAGGATGTCGTCGACACCTCTCCGGTTGCAGTCTCAGAATCGCATGAAATTTAGTGAGCATACTCAGAACACACTATCGTAGTGCTTGTTTTTGTCTTTTTGTGCCAAATGTATATACCTATTTTGGTTCACTAGTATAAGCGTGCTACAAGTTTAGTAGAATTCATCTAGGTAATTTTGTTCAAATTTTTAAGATATAGTCAATTTTCTGCATCAAGGTATTTTAGTCACCAGCCATGCCTGGAAAGTAGTGATGTATTCCATATGTTGGCTATTGAGGATAAGTTGGATGGTACAAACTAGCCATTATGGGCTTATATGATGCAACATATATTGTTTGCAAAAGGATTGTGGAACATTGTGCAGGGTGTTGAAAGACATCCTATTACACCTGCGGATATAGGTAAAGAAGTTGATGCACAAGGTGTCGAAGATGATGATGATATTCTGTATATTCATGTTCGTGTTGTGGTTTTTGCTGCACCTACTGTAGAGCAAATTTGATGGGATGGCAGAGATGCCCAAGCACATCCATTGATAGCTTTGTTTGTCAAAAATGCCATTATTCCTCACATTTGCTCTTGTAGAATAGCTAAGGATGCTTGGGATATACTAATTACCACATTGTGTCAGGCAAGGAATGAGGCTTGTGTTGCTTACCTCCAAAAATAGTTGGAGAGTCAGCACATGAATGGAGGTGATTCTATGGATATTTGTCTGACAAAGATCAAGGATTTGAAGGAACAGTTGATTTCTGCAGATGAAGTCCTTCGTGACAGTTCGGTTGTGTAAGCTGTTTTGAATGGTCTTCCCGAATCATATCAGAGTTTTGCTTCTACTCTTTGTTTGATGATGAACGGCAATCCAAATGCCTTAACATTTGAAGAGTTATCTTCTATTTTGTTGCAGGAAGACTAGTCTAAGTAGAACATGTCTACTGTGCATGTTGCACATCAAGCTTTCCTTGCTAGTCAAAAGGGCAAAGGAAAATGAAGCTCTTCTACTAATAAGAAGTGTGCAAATGTTGCACATTCGAAGAAGGAAGACAAAGATGAGATAAAATCAGAAACGTAGAAATTGGTTTGCAAATACTGTAAAGCAAATGATCATGTCATTAAGAGCTGTCCAAAACTAGCTGCTAAAGAGGCAAAGAAGAAAGAGGTCGGAATGGTTGTTGCATAGGCCTCTACACTGAAAACAAAGTGTGCTAATCTTGTGCAAGATGAAGAATGGGTATTTACTACTGTTTGCAATTTTGGCCCATCTTCTCATGAGAAGTGCATGTCTATAGTAGACTTAGATGGTTGGTACTTTGATAGTGGGGCAACCAAACATATTACCTCACAAGACAATTTCTTCTCTTCACTCGAGCTTGCCTCTACACGGAATACTGTTACATGCGCCAACAACTCCTCTTATCCTGGTATGGGAGTTAGAAAGATCATTTTGACTACTGCTGATGGTAGTTCTTTCACTTTGTTAAATGCTTTGCTTGTGCCAGGGATCAAGAAAAATTTGTTATCAGTTTCTCCATTAGCCAAGATTGGCCTGGTTGTGAAATTTGTTGATGACAGATGTACAGTTCATCATTTGTCAAATGGCGACATCATTATGACTTCTCGCATTTTATGTCGTGGTCTGTATAAGCTCATAGACTATGAAAGATCTCTAAATGATTTGGTATGTGCAGTACATGATTCTCAGGCTATGTCAAATGCAAAGCTTTGGCATGCACGCTTTGGTCATCTGAATTTTGCTAGTTTGCTACACCTGCAGAAATCTGAAATGGTGTCCTCTTTGCCCAAACTTGAGGCACTCGGAAAACATGTTTTCGAAGGCTATATTTTGGGCAAAATGCAGTGTTCCTCCTTTCCAAAAGATGGTTCAGTTTAGGCTACTCAGAAATTGCAGCTTGTACATAGTGATGTATGTGGTCCTATGCAAACACCTTTTTTTGGGAACTATCTTTACTTCGTGACTTTCATCGATGATTTTTCCAGGCATGCATGGGTATATCCATTGAAGGCAAAGTCCAAAGTGTCTATGTGCTTCAAACACTTCTAGATTTGGCTGAAAATCTATCAGCATGTAGAATGGCACCCTCCGTTCTAATCGAGGGGGAGAATATATGTCTTTTGATTTTAATGCATTTTTGGTTGAATGTGGGATAAATTATCAAAGTACAATGCCATATACACCTCAATAGAATGGGGTTGTTTAAGAGAAGAATAGGTCACTCATGGAGATGGCGAGGTCTATGATCAAGAGTGAGGCTTTACCACATAGTTTCTGTGTTGAGACTATCATGTATGCTGCATATGTACTAAACAGATGTCCCACTAAACACTACATTCTATCACTCCATATGAGGCTTGGCATGGTCCCAATTCATCTATTGCTCATCTATGTTTTTTTGGTTGTTTGGCATATGCATTAGTGCCTGAACAACATCGTAGAAAATTGGATGATAAAGCAGTAAAATGTTTTTTTTATTGGGTACAGTTCTAAAAGCAAAGGCTATCGTCTATATCATCCACAGACTAAACACATTTTGGTTAGCCGTGATCTTGTTTTTGTGGAAGATGTTATTCAATCCTTACTTTCATGTACTAAGGAGACATCTGTTAGCTTCAAAGACATGTATGATACTTTGCTGCCAATTTTTCTAGGTGCACAGTATAGTGTTGGTCCTAATGAGGCAACTTCTCATCCTTTGTAGGGGTCATGTGATGATGCAGATCATTCCATTAGTGATGCAAATCTACATCATGCACTTGTTAATGAGAGAGTTGATATTGAGGAGGCAAAAACTATGCCAAAATGGTTCGTGCAGACTTTGCGTGACAACAAACTAGATGAATCTCTGTCATATCGTACTTGTTCAGGCTCTCATAGTGCCTCTTTTGCATCAGATTGCTATGCTATGGCTGCAGCTAGTCTCTATGATGAGACTGAACCTGTTTCATTTGATGAAGCATAAAATTTTGAACATTGGATGGCTACAATGCAATTTGAATATGATGCTATCATGAAAAATGGTACCTCGACTTTATGTGACTTGCCTCCTGTCAAGAAGGCCATTGGCACTAAGTGGGTATACAAGCTGAAGCGTAAACCTGATGGAACAGTTGATATGTATAAGGTTAGGCTTGTTGCAAAGGGTTATAGGTAGGAAAGAAGCATTGATTTTGATGAAACCGTTGCTCCTACTTGTCGAATGACTATTGTTCGTAGCATTTGTGCACTTGCAGCTCATCATGGTTGGAATGTACATCAATTTGATATTAAAATAGCATTTTTAAATGATGAATTGCATGAAGAAGTGGATGTTTTTCAGCCCCGTGGCTTTGTGCAGAAAGGGCATGAAAACCAAATGTGCAGGTTAAAGAAGGCATTATATGGTTTAAAGCAAGCACCACGTGCTTGGTATGAAAAGATACATACCTATCTCATTGCACATGGTTTTGATAACAATCCAATTGCTGAAAGCACCTTATATATTAAGTGTGCTAATGATGTGCTTCTCATCATTGTGGTATATGTTGATGGCATGCTGCTCATTAGTCCTCATGACATGCATATTGCTGATTTTAAGGCTGATTTGCATGCCACATTTGAGATATCTAATTTGGGGCATTTGCATCACTATTTGGGCATTTGGTTTAATACACAAGTTGATGGTGGAATGGCTTTGTGTCAAACGAAATATATTGACACATTATTGTAGTGTTTTGGCCTTGAAGACTCTAAGCCTATTGCCATTCCTATGGAGACAGGTTTACGATTCAGTCTTCATGATGCTGAAGATGCATTTGATGTTGTTCTCTATCAATAGGTTGTTGGATGCTTGATTTACTTACGCATTACTTGGCCAAATATTCAACTTGTTGTCTCATAGATGAGAAGGTTTATGCATTGCCCAGGTATCAAGCATTGGCAGGCGGTTAAGTGCATCTTTCGCTACTTGAGTGGTACCTGACTAGTGGATTGTTTTATCCCAAGGGGGGATCACTACCGCCAGATTTGCATGCTTTTTTTGATAGTGATTGGGTTGGTTGCTATGACACTCATATGTCCACTAGTGGCTTTTGCTTCATGCTTGGTAGCTCATCTATATCTTGGTTGAGCAAAAAGCAGCCTATTGTGGCCACTTCGAGGTGTGAGGCTGAGTATAGGGCAACTTTCATAGCCACTATTGTGTGTATGGCTCAAGCACCTTATGGTTGATTTGGGTGTTGGTCAATCTTCTGCCACCACCATCTTCACTGAGAGTCAGACTGCATTGGCAGTTGTGAGAAACCCTGTGTTTCATGCCAGGACCAAGCACATTGAGGTGCATTATCATTATGTCAAGGAGCGGTTCTCTACTGGGGAGATCAGCTTGGCATATGTGCCCACGGAGAAGAACATTGCAGACCTTTTTACGAGGGCTCTTCCTAGGGAGAAGTTTAAAGCTTTCTACAATGCTTTGGGCTTACTTCCTTTTGTGGATTGATTCCACATAGCTTGGCACTTCTTTATACATGAGTGCCAGCTCCTTGTTCACCGCATCACTCCCAGGGGGGATTTGTTGATATATTTAGGCAGTGATGTGTGTGAACACTCTAGGACCACCACGACATTTTTTTCCCTCTTTGTTGATATATTTAGGTAGTGATGTGTGTGAACACTCTAGGACCACTGCGGCACTTTTTTTCCCCCGGCTTGTATATATGCCTATTGCCCTAACGGGCTACTTATCTTTGTACATTCTAGTGGTAATACATTCAGTATTGTGTGTTATGCTCCAAGCTTCTCCTTCTTGTTGTTCGCGTGCATCTGCAAACATCTAACTCCAATACATACATACATACACACACACATACATATACATACATACATACATACACACACACACATATATATATATATATATATATATATATATATATATATATATATGTGTGTGTGTGTGTATGCATGTATATATGTATGTATGTATATATCTGTGTACATATGTATGTATGTTTGTATATGCATGTACATTTCTCTATGTATGCACATATGTATGTATATATCTATGTATGTTTGTGCATGTATGTATGGATGCATGTTTTCTTATGTATGTATTTATGTGTAGATGTATGTACTTATGTTTTGTGCATGTACTCGGGTAGAGTAGGATTTCACTTGTGAATATGGGCTCTTTTCAATGAACGTTTTTTTTTTCAAAATATAATGAATTGGAAACACACTCACACACCCGATCTCGTAAGGTAGAAGCACTCATCTTATGTCTAGCCAAAACTTGAACTCAAGTCTTCCTCCCAAAGGCTCAAAGAGTGAAACCACTAAGTTAAACAGCTAGAATGTTATTTCATATTTTAATTCATCTAGCCACGTAACGAACTAGCGACGTAATAATATGATGGAAATATATAAATCTCCATTAAATTATCAAATCAAAAAGTAACCTGCTGTTCTTGAATGGAGCTTCTACGAATTCCTCGTGTCTTGACATCACCATATCTATCCCATCTCTCACCTCAGCGGATGTGGAGTGTGCCTCTCTGCCTCTACCTTCTTACGAGGTCGGATCATATGAGAAAGAAACGGCGCAAGGCCGCTAGAGCACTTATCTTTTCACGTTTTCCAAGCGGTCAAGAGTGTTTGGACCGCCTTCTGCAGCCGTTTTGTTGTGAAACTATGCACTCGTGAGTCCTGCGGGCATGGTTGCGATCTGCACGCAGGTGGCACCTTACGTCAATCAGTCATAAGTAGACGATGCTCTTAGGGAGAGGCTTCACAGACGTCGCGGCACTCCTCCCCTCCTCTGTCGGCTTCCTCCCAACGTCCTTAACGAACATCCTCACGAGCGCGTTGCCTCTAATGTTCAGCTCGTTCTCTTCTCCTCGGAGGTTTACTCGCATTTTGCAAGGCTACAGCCATCCCTCCTCTCCTCGTTCCCACGGTTCTGCTTTGAAGCTCATCGACCAGACAATCTTCATCCTTTCTGCTCCTTCTCCATTCTTGCTACTATAGGGCTCCTTCTCCATTCTTGCTACACCTATAGTGCGTCTTAGTTCTAATTTGAGCTTCCGCGACCTTGGGCTGCGAAGGCAAGATGTCCAAAGTCCCAGCCTACACGAGGCTCCAGAGCAAGATTTCAGAGGAGCAATGGGTCGTATATATAAAGGACTGCCTAGAGAACGCCAATTGGCGAGCTGTGGCGCGTTCTCCTTCCATCTTCATGGCCTCCAGCCCTTTGCGCAGCCTGAAGCACGAGGACTTTGTGCCCCAGGTCGTCGCCATCGGCCCCTACCACAACGAGCTCGGCCCTCACCATAGCTCATTTCCGAAGAACCAAGAAACCGAGAGGTACAAGATAATATCAGCACAGGAGATGGAAAATCACAAAATCATGGCATTCAAATATCTGGAGAGCACTGTGCGAGGCATCAACTTCGTCAGCATCGTGCAGGAATTCACTCGACACATCGATAAAGTCCGGCAGGAGTACGACACGACTCTCTTCTCCTGTGAATCGGACGAGAAGCTCGCGTACATCCTCGCCCTAGACGCCGCCTTTGTGGTTGAGGTTCTCAGATGCAACGCTGGTGTGAAGCGTGCCTTCCATGGCTACTACTGCAGCAGGTTCGCGAGACCTCTCAGGAAATCTCTGGTACAAGATTTCATTCTGCTGGAAAATCAAATTCCGCTATTCCTGCTTCTGAAGATGATAGCCCTGGATGACGGGTGTGCCTCAGAAAAGGATGCCGAACAGGCCCTCGGCTTTCTCGTAGAGAAGCTGGCCCAGGAAGTACTCCCCTTCAGCTCCTTGTCAAAGGGAAGCGTGCAATCGGTCATCTGGAACGTGTCGGAAAGAAAACATCTGCTTGATTGCCTCTACCGTATCGTCACCCACGGAGAAGGGACTTCGTTTTCGCCCTCAGACGCAGCTGCCGCGATCATTGATAAGCCGACCCATTTCCCCCGCGCAGTTGAGCTCTACGCCTCCGGCATCACCTTCGAAGGTATAAAATCGAACAAGATGATTTCAGTGGAATTCGATGAAAAGAAAGCAATCCTGTACATGCCGAGGATCCGAGTGGGTGATGAAACAGAGAGGTTGTTCAGGAACTTGATCGCATATGAGAGCCACGTCATTGATGAAGTCCATGTCCTGTCTTATCTCCGTTTCATGAACAGTCTAGTGGATGGGCCGGATGATGTCGCGCTGCTTATCGACAAGGGGGTGTTGGCACAGGACATCGGCAGCAATGAGGAGGTGGCGTCCATGTGGAACAGATTAAGCATCAACACAATGCGCGTTTGCAGCGCAACGTATGAGCAGGTGGCGCAGCAACTGTTTGAACATTGTGGGTATAGGCGTAATGCGCTCAAAGCAGAGTTCAAGCGCAGATACCTCTCGCGTCCATGGCTTGTCATCTCCATCTTTTCTGCTGCATCTCTACTCCTCATGACCTTCATCATCACAGTCTACACAATCGAGCTCTATAACAAACCTGGAGCTGCCTGATGTAAGCGCATATATACGAGGGATGCAGGAAACATAATCAATGTGGTGACAATCATATGACTTTAATATCTGATAGCACATCATCCGCCCTCCGCAATGCATACCTAATTTGGATCAGATAGATGTCTGCGTATAGAAGGGGAAAGACCTTTTGATCTTCGTTGCAATAACATGCATAAATATACCATAATCCATCTTAGCTAGCTGCAATACCATGCATAAATATACCATAATCCATCTTAGCTAGCTGCAATGCCATGCATAAATATACCATAATTTATGTGGATGCGGTTATATACATTGAACAGCTGATGGCACATTAATATCCATCTGTATTTTATAATTGATTTCTATTAAATCACATTTGGAATCTTTTTCGGAGTTGGAATGATCTTTTGAACTTTCTAGCAATACCGATGGCCCTTTGATGATGACAGATTTGATGTAGTCTATGTCATAATTCAGAATTTTTACATGCCAATGTTGCTTTATCTACATTTAAACATATCAGACATATTTTTTGTACATCGGACGACAGGATTGAATTCGATGTAGAGTACGGTATTTCATTTGATTTAGCCTACACACTGTTTCCATAATCTCGTCATTATAAAACATGAGTCTTATTACAAGGCACTCTCATATGGTTTCATTGTTGATGTATCTCAGTAGTAGTGATCTGTGTGAACACATTTACGACAATTGAGGTACTTTTTGGGCTCTTTATGAGGTTTTTTTTTTCGGCTTGTATACACGCCAAAAATACTAACTTTTACTTATCTTTGTATATTCACTAGTAACACAGTTGGTGTTGTACTTTAAGCTTTTTTTCCTTCCTTGTGTTTTTCGTGTGCTTCCACAGTTCTCTAACTCCAACAATTGGTATTGGAGCAAGCCGTCGCTTTCTTCAGGGCATCATCGACACCTTTTCAATCATAGATTCAAAATTACATGAAAATTGGTGATCATACTTAGGGTAATTAGCACTTTAAAACAAATTTCTTTGTAGCATTGAAATTTTCATTTGAGTTCATATGGGCCTTCAAAAGTACTATCACAATGATTGTGCAAGTGATTTCACCTTTTTGCACCACAAAAATATACAAATTTTGGTTCCTTAGTAGAAGCACCTCGAAGTCGACTAGATGTCTAGTAGACCTTGATTGGCTATTTCTATACAACCTTTATGAAAAATGGTCAATTCTTTGCATCAACATATGGTCACTAGGCACCTTTATGAAAAATGTTCAACTCTTTGCATCAGTACATGGTCACTATGCATAGTTGAAAGCAATAATGTATTTTGTATAATGGCTATTAAAGATATGTTGGATGGTTCTAACTACCCATTGTGGGCATCCATCATGCATTATGTACCAGTAGCAAAACACTTAGGAATATTGTGGAAGGGCCTTCAAAAGTACTATCACAATGATTGTGCAAGCGATTTCATCTTTTTGCACCACAAAAATATACAATTTTTGGTTCCCTAGTGGAAGCACCTCAAAGTCTACTAGATGTCTAGTAGACCTTGATTGGCTATTTCTATACAACTTTTATGAAAATGGTCAATTCTTTGCATCAGTATATGGTCACTAGGCATGGTTGAAAGTAATAATGTATTTTGTATAATGGCTATTAAAGATATCTTGGATGGTTCTAACTACCCATTGTGGGCATACATCATGCATCACGTACCAATAGCAAAACACGTAGGAATAATGTGCAAGGTGTTGAAATACATCCTCCTACACCTGCACATGTTATGATTGTAGGTGATGCACATGGTGTCGAAGATGATGCTCTTCAATTTCCTAGTCCTATTATGGTTCCTATTGCACCTTCTATAGAGCAACTCCATTGAGATTGCATAGATGCATAGGCACATGCATTGATGGATTTTTTGTCAAACATGCCATTATCCATTACATTCAACCATGCAAATGAGAAAACGATGCTTTTCATACTCTTATCACATTATAATAGACAAGAAATAAGGTTAGTTTTTCTTACCTTTGAAAATAATTCGAGAGTGAGCATATGAATGAAGGAGATTCAATTGATACCTTTTTGAGAAAGATCAAGGATTTGAAAGAGCAATTGATTTATGTCAATGAAATCTTGCTAGATAGCTGACTTGTGCAAACTACTGTTAATGGACATCTAGATCCTTATCAAAGTTTTCATTATACTCTTTCTCATATGATGAAAGGCAATTCAAATGCCTCAAATGTTGAGAATGTAGTCTCTATTTTGTTATAGGAAGATCAGTCTAGATAAAGCAAGTTAATTATGTGTATTACAAGTAAACCTTTTGTACCTAATTAGAAGTGCAAAGGTAAATGGAGCTCATCTACTAGTAAGTAGAAATATATTAATGCTACACATTCAAAGAAGTAAGATAAAGATGAAAAAAAAATAAAAAATTTGGTATAATTTTGGAACTATTGTAAGACAAATAATCATGTCATTAGAGTTATCCTCAACTGAAGGCAAAAGAGGCGAATAAGAAAGAGGCTGGAATGGTTGGTCTAGAGACCTCTACACCTAAAATTGATTCTGCTAACCTTGTTCAAAATGAAGAATGTGCATTTATTACATTACAAAGATGATCGATCTTCTCATGAGGAGTGTATGTCTACAATAGATTTTTGTGTTTGGTATTTTGATGGTGTTGCACCCAAACAAAATTACCTTGTGACATAGTTTCTTCACTTCACTTGAGTCTTCCCCTTCAAGGAGTATTTTCATATGTGCAAAACATCCTTGTATCCTATCATGGGAGTTAGAAAGATCATTCTTATTATTCATAATGGTAGTACTCTCACATTGTCAAATTCCTTATATATACCAAGGATCAAGAAAAATTGAAATTAATTTCAACACTAGCCAAAATTATCTTGGTTATGAGATTTACTAAACATAAGTGTACAATTCATGATCTCTCAAAGGATGATAATATCATTTCTTGTGGCATTTTATGTAATGGATTGTATAAGCTCATAGATTATGCAAAATCTGAGAATGACTCAGCATTGCACTACTTATGATTTTGAGACTATCTTAGATACAAGACTTTGGCTTGCATGCTTTGGTTGTCTTGATTCTGCTAGTTTGCTTCACCTCAAAAAATCTAAAAGGTTTTCTTTTTCCTCCAACCTTGGGAAAACTCCTAATCATGTCTCTATGGATTTTTGTTTTGGGTAGAATTTAGTGTTCTTCCTCCCCAAAGGTGATTCAATTAAAGTTTCATGTAAATCGGGCTTGTTCATAATGGTGTTATTGGTCCTATATAGATACCTTCATTTGGAAAACACCTATACTTCATAACTTTCATTGTCAATGTTTCTAGGAATGCATGGGTTTATCCATTGAAAGCAAAGTCCAAAATGTTTATGTGATTTAAACAATTTTTGGTCTTGATTAAAAATATGTTAGCATGTAAATTGGAACCCTTGATTTTGAATGATGGGGTAAGTATATGTCTTCTGAGCTTAATACATTTTTAATTGAGGCTAGGAGAAAACATCAATGTACAATGCTGCATACACTAAAAAAAAAATGATATGTTGAGAGGAAGAATAATTCTCTCATGGAAATGGAAAGGTATATTGTCAAAAAGTTTGGCTTTACCACATAGCTTCTAGTTTGAGGCAATTATGTGTGCAACACCTGTACATAACAGGTATCCCACCAAATCATTGAAATATATCACTCCATATGAGGCTAAGCATGGTTGCATGCCATCTATTTCTCATATGCATGTTTTTTATTGTGTTGCATATGCATTACTGTCTGAACAATGACGTAATAAATTAGATAATAAGGTTCTGAAATGTATTTCATAGCATACAATTCTCAAAGAAAAGTTTATCTTTAGTATCATCCATAGACCAAACACATTGCTATTACTTCTGATGTTTTTTTGTGGAAGATGCAACTCAACCCTTACTTTGATGCATCAAGGAGACATTAGTCAGCTCAATGGATGAGCATAACACTTTGCTACTTCTTTTACAAGTGGATAGTTAAATGTTCCTCTAAATGCGCCAATTTTGTAGTGTTTACATGTTCTAAATGATCCTGTAGATCATTTCATATTTAATGAAAATTTACATGATGCACTTATTGATGAGAGATTTGGCATTCAAAGAGGCAGAACTATGATGAATGATCCAAAATTTGAAAGATACCAAGTTAGATGCATCTTTGTCATATTATACTTGTTCACATGCTCACAATTCTTCTTTTGCATTGATAAAGTGATTCTCAAGTCCCACAGTGCAACTTATATTAGACCCTATAAATATAAGGTATATCAAAATTCCCAAAATTTTCCTCTACATAATACCATTTCTTGATGCTTCACTTGCAATAGTATCCAAATTTAAGTTCTAATTTAGTGGCATAGAAATTGTCCTACAATCAGCCATACCATATTTTTTTGGCATACTCAATGCATATTGCCTTTAGGACAACCATATACATGTTTTTGTAGGTATAAATGCAATGTCCAAAAAGTAGTGCAACACACCAAGACCTTTCATGCCAAATTCCTACATAAGGAGTTGCTTTAACTTTACAATTCTTTCTTCTTTATCACCCCCTAAAATCGAGTGATCAACTTAAATAGCCACAATTAAGATGCCATCATCAGCCTTCCTTGCATATAATGAGTGATGTGCATCACACATAGAGATCCAATGGAGGTCAAATAATTTGAAATCCTTGAATGTCAAGCACACAGTGCTTGTTTAAGCCCATAAAAAGCCCTCTTTCAACCCACAAACATATTCATGCTGATTCGAATCCTCATATCTTTGTGGTTGCCCCATTATCAAAGTACCAAACATCTAAGACTACTACAGACATACAATGCTCATGAGAAGATGGTTCGTAGGATCCTTTCTCTACCAATCATGCTTTATAACTCCTTACGGTACCATCAACATTATGATTTACCTTGTAAACCCACTTGCAGCTTATGGATTTCTTTCCTTGTAGCAATGGAACCAATTTCCATGTTTTATTTCCATGAAGTGCAGCCATCTCTTCATCCATAGATTTCTTCCAATCCGCATTTCCACTTGCATCATTAAAACAAGAAGGTTCATTGTTTTGTATTACTTTGGCCATTTAGGCACAATGGCAAGTCATGTAGCTATCATATGTTAATTGTAGCATGGAATTCCACATCCTCTCATATCTTCTTGGTCCTTGGAAAATCTTCTTATTGTACCATTTGCATATGCCATTCTTACTCTTGAAGTCTTTATAGAAGGCAATCTAGGCTCCTCATCAAGTCTCTTTTTTGAACTGCTTTATTCTCCATCAATTTCTTCAAGACCTATAGATTTTTTATGACAAGCAAAAATCTTTTCTTTACCTTTCTTAGATATAGTTAATGAATTTGCTGGGTTGAAATTTCCATGCAATCTTCCACTCCACAAATTTGATCTAGAACTACTATTGGGTAACATATCAAGTCCACTCAAAAGTTGAGATTTTGGACTTGATTTTTTGTCATCTCCTTTGTCGTTTGAGACAAAATTAAGTATTTATCTTGCATCAACATAGAAGCTTGACATTTCATCAGACACCACATCTCTGGTTACCCTTACCTATCATGTTCATGGATTATAACATTCATATCCCTCTTGCTCATGGGAGTGCCCAATGAAGATACGTTTTTTTGCCTTTGGATCAAGCTTTGCCCTCAACTCATTTGGAACCAAATACTTTCATGTGTGATAAGTATGGATTTTTCATGTAAACTTGTCTTTGGGTGTTACTTGATGTACAACAATAGTTGGAGTTTTGTTCATTATGTATACAAAAGTATGCACAACTTTATCCCCATAACAATGAGGCATATCTTTCTCATCCATCAAGGCTCTTGCTATTTCTGCACTATGTCTATTTTTGCATTCGACAATGTCATTCTATTGTGGTGTGTACCTGCATGAAAAATGCATTCCAATTCCATGAAATTTTAGAAAATTATTGAATTCATTTGATATGTATTCACCTCCTCCATTAGATATTAATGTTTTAATATACTTCCCTTTCTACTCTTACACTGGTCTTCAAATTTTGAAAGTGAGTAAACACCGAACTCTTGTCCTTCATGAAGTATACTCATACTTTTCATGTATGATCATCCATGAAAGTGACATAAGACCTACAAGCTCCCATATATGTGCTCTTTGTAGGATCCCAAATGTTTGTATGCATTATCTCTAGTACATTATCACTAACATGCTTGTCAAGCAGAAATGATGCCCTTGATTGTTTACGAAATTGACATGTGTCACATACCTTTTGCATCTCTACAACCTTGAAAATTTGGTAGTCCATTGACAAGATCCTTTGATTGCATTGACTTCAGCCTCTAAAAATTTTCATGTCTAATTTTCTTGTGCCATATCTCTATTTCATCAATAACACCTGCAATTTTTGCAAACATGAGTGGATTCATTTCAGTTATTTTAACATTCAAGGTAAACATCCTACCTACTTTGTTCCCTTTGGAGATCAACCCTCCATTCTGTTGGGAAAGATGGATGGATGATCCAGGAAACTGAGTAGGTACTGCTAAACCTGCTTTGTACCAGCCCTCTCTTGCTTTAGACTTGATTAGTAGACTTCCTTAGCTTTCCAATGACACCAAGAAATGGCCTATGTCATTTGGAAATTATGTGTACAATGATTGAATCAAAACAGATAACTCTGGGAGTCACAAACTCAAGAGAACCTTCTATTTTGGTCTTGACACCTGCTGAATGTTTTGCTCAGTGTGACCAGCACAGTAGCAATTGATAAAATTCCTTCTAGGGGTATTCAATTAACTTAGTAAGCTACCATTTGCAAGTGGAATGATGTAAAATGACAAACTATACTCAGAGAAATTAATTTAGCAAACTTAGCTATACCCCCAACTTTTTAGGACTGTAGAAAAAATAGACTAGTGAGCACCTCGACGATGATTTCTCTCAATCTGCTGAATGGAATGTCTTCACTTTTTGATAGCACGTAGTAAACTTTAAGCTGAATCCAACAAGCTTTGAATCACTGAATTTAGAGTAGCATTGACTGAGATATGCCCTCGACAAGTTGACAGACTTTTGAGTAGACTAGCAATGAACACAGAGATTAATGATGTAAATGTATCTATAAATTAACACTTGTGTAAAATTCCATTGGCATGACTAGCATTGCCTAATGGTTTAGAGAGGTTTAGGCTATGGAGTAGTCCTCACGCACACTCAATGACAGTAGAATGAAGCTCGGGAGTGATGTCTCTACTCGCGACTTTTCAAGTTCACCTTTTTATATGAGATGTGTAAGAATTTGAATTCAAATTCAAATTCTTGGCTCCTTCTAATCAAGCTTCTAAAAACTTGGAGATATTCTCTCAATCAAGTGAACTTACTTTTCCACGAATCATTTGGGTACGTGATTACAAAAGATTCTAAGTCAAATTGACTTTTACAATGAGGTAAAGTGGTAAGTAATCACTAGCATATGTTCCTATGGTTCTTCATGCATGTAGAGTCCTCATGATATCTTCCAAGCCAAATGTGTTGTGATTTACACCAACAGCTCCCCCTCAAGCCAAACATTTTGGTTTAAGTCTTCATCTTCAATCTTCAAGTACATCTTGCAATCCAATCATAGATTTGAACCTGCAAAGTTTGGTCGCATCCAAAGCTTTAGTCAGCAAATCTGCACATTGCATGTTGGTTGACACATAGGTCAGCTAAATGTCCTTGCTTAGCAACTTCTCCCTCACATAATGATAATGAACTTCTATGTGTTTGGTCCTGGCATGATAGATAGGATTAGCTGCAAGGTGAAGGGAACTTGTATTATCTCCAAAGATAATTGGTGGCCTAGTATATAAGCCCAATTCTGTATACAAAAGCTTAATCCAAATTGCTTCTTGAGTGGCATTAGCTAGCCCTCTATACTCTGCTTCTGTAGAAGACAATGCAACAGTTGGTTGCTTCTTTGCAGACCATGAAATTGGTTTGTCACCTGTAAAAGAAATGTATCCAGAAGTGCTCCTCCTATCATCCTTGCATCCTGCCCAATCTGCATCTGAATAGACTTTTATATCAATATCTGAAGTATAAGGAAAATACAAACCATGGTTCTGTGTACCCTTGAGATACCTCAAGATTCTTTTGGCAGCCTCTAAGTGAGTTATCCTTGGCTTGTGCATAAATTGACTTAGCACACTAACTCCATATGCAATATCAATTCTTGTAAGAGTAGCATAGTTCAAGCTACCTACCATACTTTGATAACCTGTAATGTCTTGGACTTCGTCACCTTCATGGGCACTTAGCTTTAAGTTCACCTCCATTGGAATGCTAGCTGCTTTAGCATCCTGCAATTGAAATTTCTTCAACATGTCCTGCACATACTTCTTCTGAGTAATGTATATCCCTGAATTAGTGTAAACTAATTCAAGTCCCAAAAAATACTTCAATAATCCAAGATCATTGATCTTGAATTCCTTCATCATCTGGCTTTTGATGCTTCTGATTCCATTGACATCATTACCTGTAATGATGATGTCATCAACATAGACATAGAGATACATTACCTCTGAATTACTTCTCTTAATGAACAGAGAAGTGTCAACCTTACTCATGACAAAACCTTGGTCTTGGAGGTATGTAGTTAGCCTGTAATTCCATGCCCTATGTGCCTGCTTCAATCCATATAAAGCCTTCTTTAATTTGCAAACATAAGTTACCTTCTTAGGGTCTTCAGAGCCAGGAGGTTGTGACATATAAACCTCTTCTGAAATCCATCCATTCAAGAAAGCATTCTTGACATCCAATTGGTACATGTTCCAATTCTTTGATGCAGCCACACTAACCAACACTCTGATTGTTGGCATCTTGGCCACAGGAGAAAATGTCTCTTCATAGTCAATGCCTTGGGTTTGTGCAAAACCCTTGGCTACCAATCTGGCCTTGTACCTGTTAATTGTGCCATCATAATTTCTTTTCAATTTATAGATCCATCTGGATCCTATTACCTTCATGGAGTCCTTCCTGGGTACTAACTCCCATGTATCACTCTCCTTGAGTGCTTCAATCTCCTCATCCACGCTTCTTTCCATTCTAATTTGGTGATTGCTTCTTCATATGAACCTGGTTCTTCATTTGACAAATCCTTTGCAAGATAAATTGAATGTTTAGTAACAAGAGATGTATCATACCCATATCTGATAGGTTTTTTGCTTTCTCTTTGAGACCTTCCAATTGATTGAGTTGAAGATTCTGGTATGTCCTCAAGCTTCTTATCTTCATTTTGCCTTTGGACTTCCATGCCTTGAACTCTTCAAGGTTGATTGTATCTTCATCATCTAAACTTGACTCTCCATCCTGAGTAGGTTCCTCCTTTGTAAGTTTTGGAAATTCTTCTTCCAAATCATAGGGTAGTTTCACCTTCCTGCATTCATTCTCATACCAAGAATCATTCTCATCAAAGATCACATCTCTGCTTAACATAAATCCCTTATTGGTAGGGTTATAAAACCTATAACCTTTTTTATTTAAATCATATCCAATGAAAATACATTTTTCAGCCTTGGGATCTAGCTTTCCTCTTACCTGTGAAGGAATGTGTACATATGCTACACATCCAAAAATTTTGCAGTGATCCAATGATGGTCTCTTACCATGCCATGCTTCATATGGTGTCATACCATCAAGTGACTTTGATGGTAACCTGTTTATGAGATAGGTGGTAGTAGAAGCACTCTCTACCCATAGATAGTTAGGTAATTTCTTCTCATTAAGCATAGATCTAGCTGTCTCAACAATTAACCTATTTCTTCTTTCAGCTACCCCATTCTGTTCAGGAGAGCCTTGTGGTTATTTCCCTTTTGATGCCTCTGTCCTGCAAGAAGTCCTCAAATTCATTGGAGAAGTACTCACCTCCTCCATCTGACCTTAGCCTCTTCAAATTCCTTCCTGTCTGATTTTCAACTAGTGCAAGATATTTCTTAAAACAATTAAATACCTCATCCTTGTGCTTCATAAAGTATAATACAGTCCATCTGCTATAATCATCAATAAAAGACACATAGTACCTTGAACCTGAAACTGAGGGGTCTTTGCTAGGTCCCCATACATCTGTGTGTACAAGCTCTAGATAGTCTTCATGCATATATCCTTTCTTGGAGAAGGGTAACCTGTGAGACTTACCAAATTGACAAGCACCACACTTGTAAATCATATGTTGCTTGGATACATTAGGTATCCCAAGCACACATTGGTCCCTGCACATTTGCTTCAAGGTCCTTTCTCCTATGTGCCCTAATTTCTTGTGCCAAATCTCAAGCTCTGAAAGTGTTTGATCTTTACAACTGTATAATGCAATGTTCTTTGTATCTTCCAACTCAAAAGTGAAAAGTCTACCTGATTTTTCTCCTTTAGTTATCCTTTTGAATCCATGTCTTGGGTCCTCCACAAATGCTCCATATTGATTGAATCTGACTTGCAAACCTTTCTCTACAATCTGACCAACACTCATTAAGTTCTTTGTAATGGTTGGTACATAGAGTACCCTGCTTAACAAATTCTGATTACCATCACAAGTCTTCACATTTCCAACTTTAACTACAGAATGCTTTGTATCATCATCTGTTTGGACTTGGTGTTTACCTTTTGGTTCCTCAAGATAAGAGAGTAGTGCAACATTACCAGCCACATGATTTCAACACCCTGAATCAATATAAAATAAGTGATCATCATTTGTACCTGACTTTGAAGTCATGTTCATGATCAAGAGAGAGTCATCCTGCTCCTCTGTGTAGTTGTTGTAGTCCTTTCTGTTTCTGAATCCTCCTTGGTAGTTGCCATTGTAATTGATGTTGTAGTTGTTGTTGTAATTGTTGTTGTAATTGTTGTTGTGGCCTTGGTGATGGTTGAACCTTCCTCTAGACTGTGAGTATCCACCTCTTTGGTAGCCTCTTCCTCTCTAATTTTTGTAATTCTTGTAACACTCATCTGTGGTGTGATTTGATAAACCACAAATGTTACATGGTGATGCGTTATAGGGTCTCCCCCTACCTTGCTTACCTCCTCTGCCCCTTCCTCTTGAAGATCTACCTCTCCCTGCATAGTTGTCTTGGGAGGTAGAGCCTTCATCTTCCACCTTTTTACTATTGCCTTTATCCTTGGATTTCTTATCAGTGTATAGGGCAGAAGAGTTGTTACCTTTGGATGTATCTCCACTCTTGGTAAGCTTTGCTTCATGTGTAAATAGTTGTCCCATGAGAGTTGTAAGGTCTGGAGTGTGCATGTCCATGTAGAGATCCATTGCAGTGGTGAAGCTTTCCCACTTGTCATCAGCCTTGATTCCATTGATTACCTGCCTTAAAATTTGTTCTTCTTCAATCTCTTCTCCTATGCTTGCTAACTGATTTGCAACATCTTTGATCTTGGTCACAAATTCTGAAACAGCTTGCTCAGGTTGCTTTCTTAGTGTTGTGAATTCAATCCACAACTGATTTTTCCTAGCCCTTGTATTGGAGGAAAAATATGATGACAAGGTTTCCCAAGTCTCTTGGGAAGTCTTACAATTTCTGATATGAGGTAAAAGAAAGTCAGATATAGAGTTGAGTAAATAAGACCTTGCCAATGCATCCCTTGCACACCATGTGTTGAGTTTTTCTTGTTCCTCCTTGGTTGGCAAACCTCTTGCTTTGAATGAGGGCAATTCCTCATCTCCTGAGATGTATCCATAGAGACTCCTTCCTTGTAAGTAGGTCTTCATCCTTAAAGACCAAGCTTGATAATTTTTCCTGTCCAATTTGTCAATAAATGAAGGAAAACCATCTCCCATTTTACCTTATTTGCTCTGATACCACCGTT
Organism: Ceratopteris richardii; assembly: GCA_020310875.1. NCBI lineage: Eukaryota > Viridiplantae > Streptophyta > Polypodiopsida > Polypodiales > Pteridaceae > Ceratopteris > Ceratopteris richardii. Next base: position 11,838,077 of record CM035428.1, read on the forward strand.
GGGAAAGATGGATGGATGATCCAGGAAACTGAGTAGGTACTGCTAAACCTGCTTTGTACTAGCCCACTCTTGCTTTAGACTTGATTAGTAGACTTCCTTAGCTTTCCAATGACACCAAGAAATGGCCTATGTCCTTTGGAAATGATGTGTACAATGATTGAATCAAAACAGATAACTTTGGGAGTCACAAACTCAAGAAAACCTTCTATTTTGGTCTTGACACCTACTGAATGTTTTGCTCAGTGTGACCAGCACAGTAGCAATTGATAAAATTCCTTCTAGGGGTATTCAATTAACTTAGTAAGATACCATTTGCAAGTGGAATGATGTAAAAAAATGACAAACTATACTCACAGAAATTAATTTAGCAAACTTAGCTATACCCCCGACTTTTTAGGACTGTAGTAGAAATAGACCAGTGAGCACCTCGACGACGGTTTCTCTGAATCTGCTGAATGGAATCTCTTCAATTTTTGATAGAATGTAGTAGACTTCAAGCTGAATCCAACAAGCTTTGAATCACGGAAGTTGAAGTAGTATTGAATGAGCTATGCCCTTGACAAGTTGACAAACTTTTGAGTAGACTAGCAGTGAACACAGAGATTAATGATGTAAATGTATCTATAAATTAACACTTGTGTACAATTCCATTGGCATGACTAGCATTGCCTAATGGTGTAGAGAGGTGTAGGCTATGGAATAGTCCTCACACACACTCAATGATAGTAGAATGAAGCTCGGGAGTGATGTCTCTACTCGCGACTTTTCAAGTTCACCTTTTTATATGAGATGTGTAAGAATTTGAATTCAAATTCAAATTCTTGGCTCCTTCTAATCAAGCTTCTAAAAACTTGGAGATATTCTCTCAATCAAGTGAACTAACGTTTCCACGAATCATTTGGGTAGGTGATTACAAAAGATTCTAAGTCAAATTGACTTTTACAATGAGGTAAAGTGGTAAGTAATCACTAGCATATGTTCCTATGGTTCTTCATGCATGTAGAGTCTTCATGATATTTTCCAAGCCAAATGTGTAGGCTTGTGATTTACACCAACACATTCTATTTTTAGTCCTTTACATATAAACCATGAGAATTAAACCTGACTTGTAATCCCTGGTCAATCATTTGTCCAACAAAAACTAGGTTCTTTATTATATCGGGAGCATGCAATACATCAGCAATATGTTTTACCCTCCCATCCTCCATGGTTAGTGCTACGTGTCTTGTATGCTCAATAGGATGTGATGTATCATCACCTATTTCAACAAATCCAAAAACTAGAAATTTTTGCAAACTATTAAACCATTCTACATGGCTTGTCATGTGATTTGAAGCACGTGAATCAATATATAAGACATTACCATTCGATTTTGATTCATTATATGATGCTAGATCATGAATAATTTCTCCAAATCATCTACACTTGTAAATGCATACTTCTTTTATTGAATTCTATTGTTTTAATTCTTCAACATGCAATCACATTCAAAGTGACTAGGTTTACCACAATTCCAACATCCCTTACTGTCATTACTTGAATCATTTCTTTGGAAATTTCTATAGTCTCTTTGGCTCCCCCACCTCAAAACTATCCTCTACCTCCAACATTAGTATGTTGTTGAGCCTAGCCTTTCTTATTGTTTTCTCTTCCATTTCAGAAGACTCTACCTCAACTTCTTCTCTATCATAATAGAATACGTTCCTAGAACAATATTTTTCTTGGCGTTTGAGTCTTCACCAAGGTTCTTTTCTTTGATTAAGAGCATGGAAACCAGATTACCAAAAATTGGAATATTCTCCCTCTTAATAGAACTTTCGAATTGCTTATATGTAGTTCCTAATCCATGAAGGTACACTTCAACCTTATCATCATCATCTACATTGAAACCAATAGATGCAGGTCACTCATATATGCTTCTAAATTTTAAGGTATGGTCATTTACTAACATGCTCTTTTTCTCTAGTCTATGTAGCTCATTCATGAGTTATAACCTTCATAACTTTGTATGTGAACAAACTATTCCAAGTATCTTTCAAAGTTTTGGCATCCTATATATGCCCAATCATGCTATCTTTTATGCTATGATACAACCAAAACATTTTCTTTTGTGTTCCTTGATTCCACTCTTCATATGCTCTTAATTGGTACATATTATGATTCCTCTCTAACTCTTGAGGGTTTTCATTGTCTCCTTTTATGTACTTCCAGTAGCCTTTTCCCATCAAGAAAATTTTCATTCTAAATCTCCAAGAATGAAAGTTGTTCCTTTTCACCTTATCACTCATAAATTGACTCATTCCATCAACATTTGACATTTTTGCACCAATTTACAATACTGCAAAGACACTAGAAACAGTATCTCATTTTGAACAATATCACATTATGACTTGATAATTCAATCTCAAAAAAACATAGTTTTGATGTAACAATAATAGAGAAAATCGCTTGGAATTCTAGATCTGAAATATTTGCGCAACTCTAAATAGAATATGTTTTTACAGTTTTGTGAGCTGACTTATTTTTCCATAGAGTCCACCTTGCGGGCTCAACGTGGAGGTCGAGATGGCTTGAAACTACATTCTGAGCAAAAAAAAGTGATCCTATAGGGATAACTCTCAAAAATATTTTGTTTCCTTCTACCTTCACACCAAATTTTGTATTAACAATATCAAGTGTGGAGCTTGAATTCTAAAGGGATAACTCTCAAAAATATTTTGTTTCCTTCTACCTTCACACCAAATTTTGTATTAATAATATTGTATGTGGAGCTTGCATTCTTCACACCTTCTCATGGACTTTTCATTGTCAAGCTTCTTCACGAGCTCTCTATAGCCACATTGGCTATGATACCATATCAAGAGAAAGGAGATAAGAAAGAGACTCTCACACACCCTCACACACAAGCAAAGAAGCACACACATTGAGGCAAGAAAGAATGATATTCTTCTTCTTATTCTATTACATAAGGACAAATACGAGAATGACCTAACACAATAATACAACTATTAGAATATATAAGAAGAAATAAAGAAAGAAAACCATAATGTGTGCAAATGAGTGAGTTAGCAAGAAAAAAATGTGGCATCACTCTCGTTCGATAAATATGGTAAAGGCCACTAAAAGTATCCCTAACATATGTTGGAGTTTGAGTTCTATGGAAGTGTAAGCCGCCGGAAAGGAACTCATAAATTTTGTAATATATATTCTGAAAGTCACACGCATGATGTAAAGTTGTAGCACAAAGTTGTAACCCTTGAGAGATTAATGAAAAGATTCGCGTGAAGCAGAAGCCGTAGTTGCCGGACTCTTCGTCTGGGTGAGAGCCAGAAGCGAAGCGCTGTTGCCAAAAATCTGTGTAATCTAAGTCTATTGTCAATTTTGTTGATTAAAGTTAAATCATTCAGTGAAGTTAATGAAGTATTAAGTAATTGATTACACGTTAAGTGAAGAAGTTATAGAGTAATTGTCTAGTGTGGAAGTGTGTTGAAGAACGTATTCAAAACACTACTGGGAAGATAATCCAATTTAGCACTTAATTCGGTGAAGTAGTATATTTTTAATCTATAGATTTGGGAAAATACAAACAGGGCCTCTGTTTATAGACCCCTAACCATCCCAAGAACCCAGACTTGAATTAAAATTTAAACAGATAACTTAACCCAAAGTTTAAGTTTAACAGTGGCGCCATCTGTGGGAAATGGAGTAGTTGTTTGCACAGAAGATTAAAGATTGACAAGGAATTCTTTGATATATGCCTGTAACATGTTCCGGCGAATCATACCCCAAATACCATAGAGATCAACATCCCTGGGCAGTTCCGAACCTATTAGGAACACCCCCTCGTGGTAGAAGTTGCAGAAGGTTCAGTACAGCCAGCTAGCAACAATCCCAATGGTAGTTCGGTAGCACACGGTGAGAATCCGGTGCGTTCCGGTGTGAGTCCCTTACCTTCTGGAGAAAGTATGGTGATTTCTGGTTGTACAGAGGTGCAGTGCGGAGACAGTTCCGCATTATTTGGTCAAAATTCGATCACTTTCAGTAACAGGTTCGCGTTATCTGGTGAGAACGTTTCTGGTGACACTGCAGTCTGATCGCGTGAGAATTCAGCGAGTTTCGGTGAGAGTTTGGTATTACCTGGTGGTGATTCGAAGCTTTTCGGTGAAACTACGGTGCTATTCGGTGGACAACTATTGCGTTCACCATTTTTCAGTGCATGTTTAGCTAATTTCGACACTAAAGTTGAGGAAGGGCTGATAGATTTGGATTTAAGCAATCGGTTCAACGACATTTTAGGACTAAAAAGTGAGCCGGTTGACCATATAGTCCAGGAATATCCAGAGATACCTCCCCAAAATTTAGGTAACAACAACGCCAACAACAAAAACACCATGAGTGGCTCCCAGCAACAACAATAAACACCGCCATAGCCGCAACCACAACATCAGCAGCAACAGGTTATCCCACCGTGCCTGGTACCAACAGGGGTCACAAATACCAAATTTGGAGGTTTTATGGGGGATGATCCTCATGCGCATGTGCAGACCTTTGAGATTAATTATGTAGTTCTGAATTACCCCGTAGACCCTGCGTATAAAGCTATTGTGTTCTATTCAACTCTGGTTAATGAAGCTTCATGATGGCTAACCGAATATGATTTGAACCACTTGCGGAAGTATGATGATGTGAAGGATGCATTCCTGCAACGATTTTGGTTAAAGAAAAATAATAGGCAAAAACCACACCAAAATGTACAGGATTATGCCACTCTATTTCGGACTCATTTATGGTAGTTGCCACCTGCGCATGCTAATTTACCAGACGACGTTATCACACAGTGGTTCATCAACGGATTAAAGACCCAATTAAAGCAGATTATGATCATCCGGGGTGTGGGAGGAATGACTTTGAATGCCATAATTGCTATGGCATTACAATTAGAAAACAAAGTGGGCGGATTCACTGAAGACCTAGAGTGGCTGAAAGCATCCAGGCAATCCAACGAGGATCCTTTGAAACAAATTTCATATTTTTCTTCCTTTGGTTCAAGTTTATGTCTAAGTTGTGATGGCACATAAGCATATGCAATTGATCCAAATACTTTACAATGATCTAGTGTTGGTTTCTTACCCCACCAAGCTTCATATGGAGTCATTCCATTTAGAGCTGCACATGGTAATCTATTCACAAGATATGTCACTGTATTTACAGCCTCAGCCCAAAGATAATTTGGACAATTCTTCTCCTTCAACATAGCTCTAGCAAACTCAACTAAAGTCTTGTTCCTTCTTTCTGCTACACCATTTTGTTGTGGCGTATACCTGCAAGTTATTTCTCTCTTAATACCTGCAGTCCAAAGATAATCATTGAACTCTTGGGAGAAGTATTCTCCCCCTCCATCAGACCTCAGTCGCTTACGCTTTTGACCTGTGACTCTCTCTGCATATGCATGAAAATGCTTGAAGGCTCCAAACACTTCTGATCTTTCCTTCAAAACATATAATGTTATCCATCTTGTAGCATCATCAATAAAAAGAACATAATACCTTGAGCCACTGATAGATCCTTCTTTTGTTGGTCCCCATACATCTATATGAATGAGCTCAAGTACTCCATCATGTTTGAATCCTTTCTTATGAAATGGTAACCTGTGTGCTTTTCCCATCTGACATGCTTCACATTTATAAACCATATGTTGATTATGCACATTTGGTAATCCTAGTACAGATTGATTACCAACCATAGCTTTGATTCCTCTTTCATTGAAATGACCTATGCCAGAGATCAAGTTTTATAATCACTCCTTCACCATGTGTGAGCAAAGCTTGACCAATATTCCCTTGTACTCTTAAAGTAAAGAGTCTACCTTCTTTCTTACCAAAGACAATCTGATTATATCCATTCTCTGGATCTTCAACAAATACTCCTTCATTTGTAAACCTGACTTGAAAACCATTTTCAACTATTTGTCCCACACTAATCAAGTTTTTAGCAAATCTGCTCCACTCTTGCATTTCACTTTTCCAATTGAATGTACACTATGTCTTGTATTATGACCAGTTTGAACTGTATGACTAGAAATACCTTTTTCCAATTCTAACATCAATTCTATGTTTCCTGACAAATGATTAGAACATCCAAAGTCAATGTAAAATACCTTTAGATCTTCTTTATTTGATGTGCTGATTGAGTTCATCATCAATGATGTATGACTTTCATTTTGTGTGTCATTTGCATAGTTGTAGTAGGTGGTGTTGTAGGATTGATTCTGTCCCCAACTTCTTCCTCCACCTCTACCATAGCCTCCTCTTTGACTTTGTCTACCTCTTTGAAAATTACTTTGATATCTTCCACATCTGCCTCTGCTATTGTTATTCTGATTTTGATTTGATCCTTGTTGATTGTGCCAATAGTCATGAGCCAAATGATTACTCAATCCACAAATCCATCAAGCCTTCTTGTTGTTAAAGAGGAACTTGATGCTTTGAAGCATTGGCAGAAGAAGGATGCAAGTGCAAAAGCCTACATCTACAATACAATCTCTGATCATTTGCTACCACACATCAGAGGATTGGAATCATCTGAAGATATATGGAATGCATTGGAGTATCATTTCCAAAGCACTAGTAAATCACGGAAAGCAAGTCTATGGTCAGAGTTTACAACATTCAAGAATAAGCCAAGTCAAAGTATTAGTGATTATGTCACTAAGATGAAGGATCTAGCAGATAGGCTTGGATCCATAGATGAAGATATTGAGGATCACAAGTTGATTGCTCAATTACTTACAGGTTTGAGAGGGGATGAAAGGTGGAAACCTTTTGTCTTATCAACAGAACTTTCATTAAATCATTATGTTCCAGATTTGAATCAATTACTTGGTTTGATGCTCACATATGAGCAATACTTGAAGGGAGATGGAGATAAAGGACAAAGTTCTACAATGTACATGAAGAATAAGTAGAAAGGAGATAAAGGTAAAGCAAAGGATGAAGAAGAGTCAACTTCTCAAGTTTATTATGCAAGAGGTAAAGGCACTGACAGAGGAAGACCAAGAGGTTTTTGAAGAGGAAGAGGTATCGGCTTTCATCTTCAAATACTGGCTTCTCTTATTCACCTGTTACATATATCATGAGATCCTTACTCATAATTAAGGCTTCCATTCTCATTACCCATGCGGGATAATTATCTCTGTCTACTTTGTCAATGGAGATATGATCTACCATACTCCTTTCTTTCTCCTACAACCTGTTGGCTTAAAGGATAAAGGATAATACCTTTTGGAGCTCTTTGTGTATGAAGATACTTTTGAAGTAACCGTTTGATGCCTTGTGTCTTCAAATGCTTCACCTTTCAAACTTTAATGGAAAACTTTCCAAAACTTCTCGTACCTTTTTCGTCTTCTGCTCTTTAGGACCTTTCTGCTCTGATACCACTTGTTGATGTGTGAAACATTACAATAAATGAATTAATGTGACACTAGGCAACCTCTATGGTCACCATGAACTCATTTCCACTCCAAACTTTGAGAAATGATAGGCAAAACCAAGAACTTTACTTCTTCATAACTTTCTAGTCATTGAAATGATATACCTTTAGTATTTTGCTAATTTCTCTTAGCTCAAATACTATTTCTCCAAGATCTTTTGGTGGATGAAAGTAGAAGAGTAGAGCTTTCCAACAACCTATTATTTGCAAGAAGGGGATCTCTAGAACTCAAGATATAGCCTTTACAAGATGACCCTGTATGACTTCCAAAAATGGGAATTTTGCCTGTTTTAGTAAATAACGCTTGTCTAAAAATGGAATCCGATGCCTAGCATCGACTTGCAACAAGAATTTGATGTCGGGCATTGACTTGGGGTGTTTTTAGCCACTTTTCAGTAGGGATTCGATGCCAGACATCGACTTCCCGCATAAAACCTTGACCTTTCAGATGCCAAAACAATAGATGATTTCATGTATACTTACAACATCACTTATCCTCTGGAATGTGATGCCAGGCATTTAGTTGCTCCAACAAAGTCATGATTTGCAAACATTTCAGCACTGAATGAAATAGATAAATGAGAATATGACTTATCAGCAGAGATTCGATGACAGGCATCGAGTTGCTTGGAAAACTTGATCTTTTCAAACCATCACACAGTAGGTAATCATGGAGATGATGAAGAAAGTCTCATACACAGAACTTTACTTAGTTCTTCTCATAACTATAAAATCTCAGAAGTTTTACAGGTGCTTTCTCACTTAGAGAAGCCCGACTATATTCAGTCATACAAAATGAACTCCTTCTCACATTCTATCACTCTCTTCCTCTTCTTCTCTCTTCGTGGTAGTTGATACAAACTAACTTATATAGTTTTTCTCAATCTTGTGACTTTTTAAAAAACTTCTAGAAGTAAACTGAACTAACTTCACAAATATAATACACTTGTGAATTTTTCCCTTTACATAGGCATGTGGTTTTCTTCTAAAGCTTTGACCTTCAAATATATGTCCAATTAGTGATTTTTTCTCCAACAATACATATTGGAGGTACAGGTGTAGGAGGTTCCATGGGAGAGTGCTGAGGGGGATGGCTGTGGGATTTATAAACATGGAATTGAGCCCCTCATATACTTTCTTGCCTTGGCCTTGCTTGATTTGTAGGCTTTCTTTGAGGTTCCTTTAAACCACTTCAGTTCATCACTGGTCATAGCACGCTCGATTGGTATGTCATAGTCCAGACACATGTATATGATTCTTGTGAGGGCACAATAGCCATGGATGACATGCTTTCGGGCCCGTCTTTACTCTGCTAAGTATAATTGATCTTGAATCCAACTAGCAAGATTCATCATTTGAGGGCCTCTATTTTCCAAGTACAACCCAAACCAAATGTGTTTTTGGGGTATTGTGAAACGATCTTGACTGGGGAAAGCAAAATGTTGCATACAAATGTGTAATGGCTTTGATAACTCTTGCGTGATGGTAGAAATGTCTACCCATTTCAAAACATCACCCCATTTCATCAGCTCGAGAATGAGCCTCTCTCTTTCTGCTGAAGTGTGAGTGCCATGTATCTTTCGGGCTACTCGAATGAGATCATTCTAGAGATAGAATTTATTATAAGGGGGATCATTAACTAGTGAGGGCAGAATGAAGGCTCCTGCAATTCCTTCCTCTCAAGGGGTTCAAGAATTTTCATCAAATAGAAGCATCGATAGAAATCGGGTTTTGGCATGGGTGCAGTAAAGTACTCTGTGAAACCTGCCCTGACCCAAATAGGTCTTAATTCCTCTGAGTTCTAAAGGTCTTCAAAATTGCATGAGAAAAACTGATATCTACCCCATGTGTTACCACTAAAACAAAGCATCGAATCATAGATGTAGTTCGCGTCTACTAGAGGTCCTGCAAGTCCTTGGGACCAATGGGAGTTGTTGTGTACTTTTTTAGTTCTTCCAAGGGGAGGATCGTCGATTGGCATTGGTCCCATGAAACCTTGAAATTCCAGTGGTTCCATTGTAGGTAAGACTCAACTAACAAATTACCAAAATTGATTGTTGGAGTACTAGTGCCAACCTTAGAAGTGCCTTCAATTTGCATGATGATAAGTGCATAGATGATCTGCTACAAAAGGATAACACATTAGTATGGAAATTAATTATGATCCCAATAAAGTGGAACCGCAATCCCTTTCCATAACCGATGCATAACTCATGTAGCCTTGTGTTGTGAGGTGGTTTATGTAATGAATTCTCAGAAACCAATGCAGGTCACTAGACACCGCATGCTTTAGATAGTGCATACATTGCTATTGATGAGATTTTGTTACAAGTGATAGTGGGTTAGTGTGGAGGAATTTGTACAAGGTTTAGTTGTGGATGAATTATTACAAGGGTAAGGGTTAGTCATGATAGGTGTTATGTCATACAACGGATTGTGTGGAGGCTTCTCGATGCATTTTGACATCCATTTTCTAAGAGTTGATGCATGGGTTTTGTTGGAGGAGATGGTGGATAGTCACAAGAGATGAAGTGGTGTTGCTAGATCCTGCTTCACACCTACTAAGAATGATGGTTGGAGAGTGTAGTGGACCTCTTTAGCTAGCTAATGATCACAAATAATCATATATGTTTCTTGGATGATGATCCACAAATCAATGGATCAAAACAGATAGATAGGAGGTTGGTCCAATGGCAAAAACTTACTATTTTAGTTCCTATACCTGTTCAATGTTTTGAACAGTTCTCTGCGCACAGAAGGAATTCGCCTAATTCCTTTCAAGGAACTCTAATAAACATAGTCAGCTATCAATCACGAGTGATTTCATAAAAAATGTTGAATACACACAGAGAAAGATGTTTAGCAAATCACAACATCATCTCGACATCTATGGGCTACAACAATCAACAGACTAGTCAGCAAAGATGTATTACTATCTCACAATTCCGAGAAGCAATGCTAATGAAATTTTGTACGCATGTAACAGACAGCAAGCAAAATCTACTATGCTTTAAATCATGACAAATGATCAACTAGACACTGAGAAGAAGCTCTAAGAAAATCACTATTCTGATGGAGTTATAACAAAGAACTGAAATGAGAATGTAATGATCATATATGTATTAAATCATATACAAATACAATGTCATTGGCAATCATCTAGTGCTCAATGTGTGAGAGGTGAATGAGCTATGAGATAAGATCTCACTTCACAATGAATGTCCTTCAAAATGATCTCATAGGCTCGAGATGCACGTGGGTCTTTTTGATCCTCTTCTTATAGTTACATTTCAAAGTCTGAATTCAAATTCAAACATCTACCTAAAAAGTGAATCCTAAAGTATAGGATAGATTCCCTCATTACTCAACAAACAAATGACTTGTGATTTTGGATCTTCCTAACTCCACATGGATGTGAACCACTTTTACAATGATAAATGTGAAGGATTTTTACAAGATGTTGATTATATGAAGCCTTGCACAAGTTATGCCAATAAGTCAAGCATGAGATAATTGACCAACTATGTGGTCTTGGTTTTAATTGCACCAATAGCTCCCCCTCAAGCCTAACATTCTTGGTCTTCATTCCTTGTTGATTTCCTGCAAACTAATCATCAATTTGAACATGTTCATCTTTGTTCCATCCAATGACTTTGTGAGTATATCTACACATTGTAAATGAGTTGATACATAGGATAGTTGAATATCCTTACTAAGCAATTTATCCTTTACATAATGATAGTGTACTTCAATGTGCTTAGTCCTTGCATGATATACATTAGCAGCCAAATGAATTGAGCTAATGTTGTCTCGAAAGATTATTGGAGTATAAGAGTGTATCTCCAAATCTGCATATAGTTGCTTAAGCCACATAGCTTCTTGAGTTGCGTTTTACAAAACTCTATATTCTTCTTTTGTGGAAGATAAGGCCATAGTTGGTTGATTCTTAGATGACCATGATATAAGATTTGAACCTGCAAAGGATAGGTAGCTTTAAGTGCTCCTTGTATCATCCTTGGAGCCAGCCCAATCTGCATTAGAATACATCTTTATATCTGTAGTACCCCTAGGCATGCAGGAGGACCGAAGAAGATAGAAGAGAAAGTCAAGCAATGGAAAGACAATTGTTTGTAACTTGTAGGCCTGTGATACCTCTTTAGATAAGTAACGGTTGCCGAGATTGGGAGAAAAGCTCTCAGGTGCCTTGGGCTGCAGCTTCAGGGAGTGCTCTGTTCAATTACAACTGTCAAATTTGAGTTTTGGGCAATTGTTGCTTTCACTTTCGGTGCCACCTCGGTTAAATTGTTTTACTACTCTCTTTTCCTCTCTCTTTCGGCCCTTCTTTCTCTCTCGTCCTCCCTTTTTCTCTCTCTCACGGCCTACCCCCTCCCCTTCTCCCTTTCTCTCTCGCTCTCTCTCCCTCGCTCTCTTTACCTCTCTCTCGGTCTCGCACTCTCTCCCCGCTGTCTTTCTCTCTCTCTTCCTCTCCCTCTTTTCTCCTCTCACACTCTTCCCCCCTCTCTCTCTCTCTCTCTTCCCCCGTCTCTTTCTCTCTCTTTTCTCTCTTTCTCTCTCTTTTCTCTCTTTCTCTCTCTTTCTCTCTCTCCCCCTCTCTTCCCCCCTCTCTCTCTCTTTCCTCCTCTCTCGATCCCTCTCCCTCTCTCCCTTTTTCTTTCTCTCTCTCTCTCTCTCCCTACGTGTGACCCCCCCCTTCTTCCTTTTTCTTTCTCTCTCTCTCTCTCTCCCTACGTGTGACCCCCCCCTTCTTCCTTTTTCTTTCTCTCTCTCTCTCTCTCTCTCTCTCTCTCTCTCTCTCTCTCTCTCTCTCTCTCTCTCTCTCTCTCTCTCTCTCTCTCTCTCTCTCTCTCTCTCTCTCTCTCTCTCTCTCTCTCTCTCTCTCTCTCTCTCTCTCTCTCTCTCTCTCTCTCTCTCTCTCTCTCTCTCTCTCTCTCTCTCTCTCTCTCCTCCCCCCCCACCCCCGCTGACCCCCCCGCAGGCCCGCCCACCACCCCCGCCATCCCCCCCCGCAGGCCCGCCCACCCACCCGCCCACCACCCCCGCCATCCCCCCCTGCAGGCCCGCCCACACACCCCCCACCACCCCCACCATCCCCCCCCCCGCAGGCCCGCCCACCCACCCGCCCACCACCCCCGCCATCCCCCCCCGCAGGTCCCCCACTCCCCGCCGCGTACCCCGCTGCCTCTCGCACTTTCCACCCCTCTCCGCCTCTCCCTCATGCACACATGAAACATACATGCACGCTTGCACACGTCCACACATGCATGCACATGCGCACGTTCACACATGCATTTACACATGCACACTCACATTCACACAAATGCACACACACCTTCAGACTCACATACACACATCCCCACACACACAAACACGCACTTCCATACACACACACACCTTCAAACTCACATACACACATCCCTACACACACACACGCACTCACATATACACAAACGCATACACGCACTCACATATATACAAACACATACATGCACTCACACACACACACACCTTCACACTCACATACACACAAATGCACATACACACCTACACACACACCCACATATATGCAAACTTATGCATGCCTACACACAAAGACACACACACAGGTTATCCTATGATCATGCAATACAAATGAGACACATATGAGAAGTTTTAGGCCAAGAGGCATTCACAGGAATGCAGAATCTTTGGAGCAAAGAACAAGATGTCTGCATGAAGACCATGGCCTTGCCTCAGGGGCTTACTGATGAAGAAATGATGGATAACACTGGCAAAAGCTAGATGAGGGGAAAGTTGAAGTTTCAAATCTTTGGAGTCCATGGGGTTCATGGATCGAGAGATCAACGGTGCTCTTTAAGCCAAGAATGATGGTAATATGCAACAGACTTTGAATGATCTTCTGGCCGTCACAATAATGGGGATATGATGGATACCCATTTTTGAAGATTACAACTTCGATGGAACGGAGACATGCGCATCAGTGGGTCTCTTCTTTGGAGGCTATGGTAAATGGAAAGGTACATTAATTGTACTAGTATTGATGCTATCCCACCTCTCATTCCAATTTCTCGAACTGCACAAATAAACGGCCTCAACTCGCAAGTAAGAAGATAAAAGGCAAATATTAAAAGTGGAGTTGCATGCCAACCATTCACGGCTACTACCTAATTTTGTGGATCCAATTCAAATCAAGAGGAATATTTGACCTACCCCCTAAATTTTGGGAGATCAACCGGTGCGTGATCAGTGGACGTGAAGATTCGACAGGGCTCTCTTGGCCTATTGAGGCCTATAAAAGCAATGGATTTTTGCTCATCTGGGTGGGTACAACAATTTTAGAGATACAGTGGTTCGTGCGTACGTGCAGAAGTCCTCTCTTACACTTGGTGGTTTCAAGTATATTGTAGGAGCTACTCTGTAGTGTGTATACAGAGGGTAGGCTTCTCAGTGGAGGGCTATGAGCACTATAGTGTAAGAGAGTAGCTTGGATTTATTTTCTTTCCTGTGAGTCAGTGTGTTGATTAATCCCCATTCTCTTGAGAAATTCTACCATTTGTATTGTTCTGAGTTAGCGTGCATATCAGTGGCCCCTTATGCTGATCTATTGTATTGGAGTTAATACTTTTAGGGTGGCTTGTCAGCCCTAAGCTTGCACTTTTGAGCATCACTCTGCCCAACCTTGTAATCGTCTGATTCGAATCAAGAAGTGTATGGTCTTCCTTGGTCATTGGTTGTCCATATTTTCTGAAGTATTTACCACTCTGTGTAATCTGTGTTATCTACCTGCTCACAGAAATGTTAAAGGGTATATTTCCGTAAAGAGAACCCCCCTTGAGTAGGTGATGTACTGGACGTGTTTAATTTTCATTCTCTACTTTTGTTAAAAGCGGATACCCCAGTACCTCCTCTACAGTTTGGCACGCACGGTGGGACCTTTGCATTTCTGTGAGAGGTATTTTGCCCTATTACATTTGCAAGTAGGTACATGACCCATACACGGGCAGATAAGGAGTCTCTTCGTGTTCGGAGGAGCCTCAACAAGTTAGCAATAACCACGGCTAATGAGTCTACCTCCCCTTTGCCTTCCCTAAATTTGTCTATTGATTTGGGTGCGACACCATTGTCAAAAGAAGGGTATAGGAGAACTCTAGACTTCTCCTCAGATACGTCAGAAGAAACCCCAGTACAAATGGAGGATCTCTCTCATCTACTCTCCAGATTAAACATCAAATTTCCTACCTTCAAGGGACAAGCTTATGAGGATGCTGATGATCATGTGAGGAGATTCATCTCTTTATGCCGTGGACGAGGTCTGCAGAATAGAGAGGATGCAATGTTGGCACTTTTTCCATCCACATTGGAGGGTCTTGCAGATAAATGGTATAGTCAATATGCAGATGGCCATTTCACTACATGGGAGGCTCTGAAGGCGGCATTCTCACAGACATTCCGACCAAGTGATTCCTCAGAAAGAGCTCTAGACCAGCTAGAGAACCTGAAGCTAAGGCCAGGTGAATCCTTTCATGAACTTCACACTAGAACAAAAGCACTTGTTGCACGACTACCACATGCTCCAGGTGATTTCTTGGTTAAAAAGTGGATTGAGAAGGCTCTGCCCAGGTCATCTCAACAGAAGCTTCGTGAGTCTCTTAGATTGGATGCTACCCTCAATGATTTTGTTGCAGCTGCATCACGCATTGAAGAAGCAAGGCAACATTTTGAAGGGGATACACAACCAAAGTATGCTGCAGATCTGGATCCTATTGAGCAACTGAGAAGGGAATTGGAAGCATTGAAGATGCAACAAAATCAACAAGAAGAGAAGGTCTTGCCACCACTGTGTCGCACTGATGATGAAGTAGCTCAACTTCGCCGAGAGTTAGAAGATTTGAAGACTACTCAGGATATAAGGAGACAAATTTGGTGTACAATCTGTAACAACAATGGACATTCCAATGCTAATTGCCCTATTAAGGTAAGCTGTCAATTTTGTGGAAAAGATGGTCATGAAGCCAGGGATTGCTACTACCTCAAAGGTACACAGTAGAGAGGTAACCCTCAAAATTTGGAATCATATTATGCTAGTACTTCAAATACATCTAATAGAGAGGAGAATCGGTCTGCAAAGCCTAGATATAATAGACCTTTGATGTGCTATCATTGTGGTGAGTATGGCCACATGCAGAATAGGTGTTCCCTCCCAGAAGATGCACCTCCTTGTCAACATTGTCCAGAGGCCAAGGATCACTATACCAAAGATTGCCCAAGGGGTCGTCCTGCTCCAATCCACATGATTGCAGTCTCTCCACATGAAGAAGGGAAAACCACTCAGTCTTATGCCGTTTCATCCTCTGCAATGCCCATAATGACTAGAGCTAGGCAAGCAGCTGCAACCCATAGAGATGAACAACAAGGATTTCAGGATAAAGAGGAGGAAAAGAAGTCTGGATGGAAGGACCAGGTAAAAATTGAAGGAGCTTATGATAAGATGACTACTTCTCTAAAGGGCCAACCAACCAGTCTGCAAGAAAACACTCAGGAGGTAAACATTGAACAGATCTTGAAAGGTATTCATCACAAGGTTAGTCTATATGAACTTATAAGGATGGATTCAAAAATAAGAAGTGACTTACTGAAGATTATACACTGCTCACTTGGTCCAATCACCTAGTATAGATGGTTTCATGGTTGATTTTCCCCCTGCACCCTTAGCAGATTACCAAAGCTCAAGATTATCTGTTTGTATAAAAGATGAAACTCTCACAGGTGTGATCATAGATGGAGGCTCTGGTATCAATTTAATGCCAGATTTTACAATGAAGAAGTTGAAATTGAGCCCCACCAAGTTGGCACCATTCACGGTTACATTAGCAGATCAACATCGGGTTGCGCCACTTGGCATTATTGAAAAGGTATTGATGGTAGTACAGGGCTGCCACTTTGTTTTAGATTTTGTTGTTATTGCACTTCCACATGAGACTTCTTACCCTTTACTCCTGGGGAGACCTTGGCTGAGACAAGCAAAAGCTTTGCAAGATTGGGGGAAAAATAAACTATGGATTTCAACAAACACCAATAGCCAACTGCAATTACATTTGGAAGAGGGATTTGACTCAGGAAAAACCACTGGATATACTGTGGATACTCAGGTAATGCCCACTCTACCCCAAGAAGATGATACATTGTTCAATTGGATGATGGGAAGTGCAGAGTGTTGCACGGTGGAGATCAATGAAATTGAGGAAGAAGTTGTAGATAAGGTAATTACAGGAAATAGCAATGAAGACCACAAGGTGTTGAAGAATGAACAATTGAAGGAAACTACAAGCTTTGAAGATGCAACCAATATAAAAGTATCAGAGAGGGAAGATTATGAACCAAAGAGCAGAGAAGATCTTCCTTTTGCAGATATACCTCAAGGATGGATGGAAGAACACGTTGCAGAATATAACTTAAAATCCACTCCTGCATATAGTGGAGATGATTTCTCAAGCAAGAGTACTCCTGAAACATTGGTTCAAGAAGTAAATTTAGGGGATGAAGAAAACCCTCAAGTAGTCCATTTGGCATCCTGGTTGTGGCATTATCCTCCCTTGCTACAGAAGGTAACTTCTTTGCTCTTTACCTATAAAAGTGTCTTTGCATGGTCCTACAAAGATCTAACGGGGATACCAGAAGAGCTTGGGTTACATTGGATACCCTTAGTTGAGGGAGCCGCGCCTGTAAGAAGTAGGCCATATCGACTCAATCCGAAGTATGCAGAGGCGGTAAAAGCAGAGATTACAAAACTAGAGGAAGCAGGTATAATTGTGCCAGTAGAACATTCCAGGTGGCTTTCTTCTATGGTTATTGTGCCCAAGAAAAATAGTGGAAAAATAAGAGTATGTGTTGATTTCCGTGCTTTGAATAAAGTGACTATTCAAGATGGATTTCCTCAGCCTTTCACAGAGCAGGTGCTTGAGGAAGTAGCTGGTCACACTTTGTATAGTTTCTTGGATGGTTTTAGTGGCTACAACCAGATAGTAATTCACCCTGATGATAGGGACAAAACAGCCTTTGTTACTCCCTGGGGCACTTATGTCTATACTCGAATGGCTTTTGGTTTGAAGAATGCACCAGCTTCATTTAATAGAACGATGTATCTGATATTGGGCAAATGGTTAACAACATTTCTACGCATTTTCATGGATGACTTTTCAGTATTTTCAGGTACAGATAAAAGAGCAGTAGTTCAAGATTTCCATGACCATTTGGAAAATCTAAAAGAAATTTTAGAGCAATGTCTCAAAACGGGTTTGAAGTTGAATCCGGATAAATGTCACTTTTTGGTCACTAAGGGTACTCTTCTTGGTCACATAGTATCTGCTGAAGGTATAACTGTTGACCCTGCAAAGGTTACTGCTATTCTTTCCATGCCAATTCCACAAAGTCCAAAGGAAGTGCAAAGTTTCTTGGGCCATGCAAGGTATCACAGAAGATTCATTAGGATGTATTCAGAAATTGCTAAGCCCTTGTCAAGGCTTACTAGTAAAAAGATCCCTTTCTCATGGAGTGCTGAAGCTGACAAAGCATTTTGTGAACTAAAGTTGAGGTTATGTACTGCTCCACTTTTAAGTGTTCCTAATTGGTCATTGGAATTTCATGTGCATACAGATGCTAGTCTTCATGCTGTTGGTGCAGTTTTAGCTCAACCATCATCTCACAAAGTGGATAGACCTATCTCTTATGCCAACAGATTACTCAACCAAGCTGAAAGGAATTACAATACAACGGAAAGAGAAGGTTTGGCTATCGTATTTGCTCTTCAAAAGTTTCGACATTATCTCCTTGGTGTACATTTCATTGTTATCTCTGATCATCAGCCCTTGAAGTATCTGATAAACAAGCCTAGAGTAGCAGGAAGGATTTGGAGATGGTTACTCTTGTTTCAAGAATTTAATTTTGATATTCATATTAAGCCAGGCAAAGAGCATTACATGGTAGATCAAGTGTCCAGAATTGCAATGAGTGAAAAGGCAACAGGTATTAATGATGAACTGGTGGATAGCAATCTTTTTCTAGTAGCAATTCGGACAGGTTGGTATGATGAAATTCTTCATGTTCTCACTACTGGAAAGATCCCAGAACACTTGGCACCTGTAGAAAAAAGAAGATTGCTTTTGAAAACCAAAGCATATTCTCTTATAAATGGAAATTTATATAAATACTGTCAGGATGATATATTGAGAAAGTGTGTCTATCCAGAGGAGGTAAATTTTCTGCTAGAGGCTGCACACAGCGAAGGACATCTAAGGGGGGAAGAATTGGCTCATAGAATCATCCACAAAGGTTTATGGTGGCCTCATATTTTCAAGGATGCCATCAAGTTTGCAAAAGAATGCCACATCTGCCAGAGGTGTGCTCCCGCGCCAACCAGATTGAATTTCCAACCATTAGTCATATCTACCGGATGGCTTCCATTTGAATGATGGGGTCTTGATTTCATAGGGCCTATTAGCCCAACTGGTCAACCAGGAGGTAAAAAGTATATTTTGATGGCCACATGTTATGCCACTAAATGGATAGAGGCTAAAGCTACTGTGGATTGCACGGCTTTAACAGTAGCTAAATTTGTGTATAAACGTATTTTCTCAAAATTTGGTTGCCCACTCGAAATTACTAGTGATAGGGGCACACATTTTGTAAATCAATTGCTCCAGTTTATATTTGACAGGTACAAAATTTTCCATAAAAAGTCTTGTGCCTATTACCCAAGGGCAAATGGCCAAGCAGAGAGTTCCAATAAGATATTGATTGGATTGCTTCGCAAATTAGCTTTTGACCATCAAAGCTCATGGCCGCTAGCACTGATCGGTGCAATTTGGGCTTTCAGAACCACGAAAAGGGGAACCACAGGCGAGACTCCATTCCGTTTAGTATATGGAAAAGAGGCATTGACCCCATTTGAGTACATTATCAGAAAGGAAATAGGAATCAAAACCATCGGAATTGAACCCCCCATTCAGAGATTGGTGGCATTAGAAGAGTACAGAGAAGGGGCAATGCAGAGACTTCTAGCGACACAAGAAGAGTGCAAGAGATTGCATGACAGGTATCTGAGATCCAATGAAGTTCAAGAAGGGTCTATGGTTTTAGTGCATCAGGTTCCACCAATTCAAACTAAATTGGCACCCAAGTGGATAGGACCTTATAAGGTAATTAAGGTATTGCCACATGGTGTTGTGCATCTGGAAGATCTGCAGGGTAAAAGGATTCCCCTAGTCAACATCTCCAGGGTGAAGAAGTATTTCATTTAGGTCAAAATGGAAGCACTTCATTCCTTGTACATACCGTGTTTCTTTACAATAATTGCACCATAGCTAGATCTCTTCGAAATAAGTAGAATAAAGGAGAAATTGCACCAGGGACGGTGCAAAAGTTTGATGTGGGGGTCTGTAGTACCCCTAGGCATGCAGGAGGACCGAAGAAGATAGAAGAGAAAGTCAAGCAATGGAAAGACAATTGTTTGTAACTTGTAGGCCTGTGATACCTCTTTAGATAAGTAAGGGTTGCCGAGATTGGGAGAAAAGCTCTCAGGTGCCTTGGGCTGCAGCTTCAGGGAGTGCTCTGTTCCATTACAACTGTCAAATTTGAGTTTTGGGCAATTGTTGCTTTCACTTTCAGTGCCACCTCGGTTAAATTGTTTTACTACTCTCTTTTCCTCTCTCTTTCGGCCCTTCTTTCTCTCTCATCCTCCCTTTTTCTCTCTCTCACGGCCTACCCCCTCCCCCTCTCCCTTTCTCTCTCGCTCTCTCTCCCTCGCTCTCTTTACCTCTCTCTCGGTCTCGCACTCTCTCCCCGCTGTCTTTCTCTCTCTCTTCCTCTCCCTCTTTTCTCCTCTCACACTCTTCCCCCCTCTCTCTCTCTCTCTCTTCCCCCCTCTCTTTCTCTCTCTTTTCTCTCTTTCTCTCTCTTTCTCTCTCTCCCCCTCTCTTCCCCCCTCTCTCTCTCTTTCCTCCTCTCTCGATCCCTCTCCCTCTCTCCCTTTTTCTTTCTCTCTCTCTCTCTCTCCCTACGTGTGACCCCCCCCCTTCTTCCTTTTTCTTTCTCTCTCTCTCTCTCCCTACGTGTGACCCCCCCTTCTTCCTTTCTCTCTCTCTCTCTCTCTCTCTCTCTCTCTCTCTCTCTCTCTCTCTCTCTCTCTCTCTCTCTCTCTCTCTCTCTCTCTCTCTCTTCTCTCTCTCTCTCTCTCTCTCTCTCTCTCTCTCTCTCTCTCTCTCTCTCTCTCTCTCTCTCTCTCTCTCTCTCTCTCTCTCTCTCTCTCTCTCTCTCTCTCTCTCTCTCTCTCTCTCTCTCTCTCTCTCTCTCTCTCTCCTCCCCCGCCACCCCCGTTGACCCCCCCGCTGACCCCTCCCGTAGCCCCCCGCCACCCCCGCTGACCCCCCCCGCAGGCCCTCTCACCCACCCGCCCACCACCCCCGCCATCCCCCCCCCAGGCCCGCCCACCCACCCGCCCACCACCCCCGCCATCCCCCCCCCGCAGGCCCGCCCACACACCCGCCCACCACCCCCGCCATCCCCCCCCGCAGGCCCGCCCACCCACCCGCCCACCACCCCTGCCATCCCCCCCCGCAGGTCCCCCACTCCCCCCCGCGTACCCCGCACTTTCCACCCCTCTCCGCCTCTCCCTCATGCACACATGAAACATACATGCACGCTTGCACACGTCCACACATGCATGCACATGCGCACGTTCACACATGCATTTACACATGCACACTCACATTCACACAAATGCACACACACCTTCAGACTCACATACACACATCCCCACACACACACACACACTTCCACACACACACACACCTTCACACTCACATACACACATCCCTACACACACACACACGCACTCACATATACACAAACGCATACACGCACTCACATATATACAAACACATACATGCACTCACACACACACACCTTCACACTCACATACACACAAATGCACATACACACCTACACACACACCCACATATACGCAAACTTATGCATGCCTACACACAAAGACACACACACAGGTTATCCTATGATCATGCAATACAAATGAGACACATATGAGAAGTTTTAGGCCAAGAGGCATTCACAGGAATGCAGAATCTTTGGAGCAAAGAACAAGATGTCTGCAGGAAGACCATGGCCTTGCCTCAGGGGCTTACTGATGAAGAAATGATGGATAACACTGGCAAAAGCTAGATGAGGGGAAAGTTGAAGTTTCAAATCTTTGGAGTCCATGGGGTTCATGGATCGAGAGATCAACGGTGCTCTTTAGCCAAGAATGATGGTAATATGCAACAGACTTTGAATGAACTTCTGGCCGTCACAATAATGGGGATATGATGGATACCCATTTTTGAAGATTACAACTTCGATGGAACGGAGACATGCGCATCAGTGGGTCTCTTCTTTGGAGGCTATGGTAAATGGAAAGGTACATTAACTGTACTAGTATTGATGCTATCCCACCTCTCATTCCAATTTCTCGAACTGCACAAATAAACGGCCTCAACTCGCAAGTAAGAAGATAAAAGGCAAATATTAAAAGTGGAGTTGCATGCCAACCATTCACAGCTACTACCTAATTTTGTGGATCCAATTCAAATCAAGAGGAATATTTGACCTACCCCCTAAATTTTGGGAGATCAACCGGTGCGTGATCAGTGGACGTCAAGATTCGGCAGGGCTCTCTTGGCCTATCGAGGCCTATAAAAACAATGGATTTTTGCTCATCTGGGTACAACAATTTTAGAGATACAGTGGTTCGTGCGTACGTGCAGAAGTCCTCTCTTACACTTGGTGGTTTCAAGTCTATTGTAGGAGCTACTCTGTAGTGTGTATACAGAGGGTAGGCTTCTCAGTGGAGGGCTATGAGCACTATAGTGTAAGAGAGTAGCTTGGATTTATTTTCTTTCCTGTGAGTCAGTGTGTTGATTAATCCCCATTCTCTTGAGAAATTCTACCATTTGTATTGTTCTGAGTTAGCCTGCATATCAGTGGCCCCTTATGCTGATCTGTTGTATTGGAGTTAATACTTTTAGGGTGGCTTGTCAGCCCTAAGCTTGCACTTTTGAGCATCACTCTGCCCAACCTTGTAATCGTCTGATTCGAATCAAGAAGTGTATGGTCTTCCTTGGTCATTGGTTGTCCATATTTTCTGAAGTATTTACCACTCTGTGTAATCCGTGTTATCTACCTGCTCACAGAAATGTTAAAGGGTATATTTCCCTAAAGAGAACCCCCCTTGAGTAGGTGATGTACTAGACGTGTTTAATTTTCATTCTCTACTTTTGTTAAAAGCGGATACCCCAGTACCTCCTCTACAATATCTATGTTAGAAGTGAAGGGATAGAACAACTCTTCATTCATTGTACCCTTTAGATACTTAAGCACCCTTTTTGTAGCTTCCATATGAGGCTTCCTTGGTGCATGCATAAACTGACTCAATGTACTTACTCCATAAGCAATGTCTACTCTTGTTAGAGTAGCATAATTGAGACTTCCCACTAGTTGTTGATAACCTATAACATCATCAAGTAGTTCACCTTCATGAGAACTCAATTTATGGTTGAGTTCCATAGGAGTACCTGCAATTTTAGTGTTCTCCATCTTGAATCTTACCAACATATCATGTATATACTTTCTTTGAGTGATAAATATACCAGAATCTGTGTGTACAAGCTCTAAGCCAAGGAAGTAGGTTAATAAACCAATATCACTGATTTTAAATTCTTTTATTAATTGTGCCTTGACTTGCTTGATGCCATTAGCATCATTCCCAATAATAATGATATCATCTACATAGAAACATAAGTAGATAACTTCTGATTTGTTCTTTTTAACAAATAAAGAAGAATCTGCCTTGCTTGCCACAAAGCCTGCATACATAACTTGTGTTATCCTCATCTTCAAAGCCTTGTGGTTGTGCCATATACACTTCTCCTGATATCCATCCATTTAAGAATGCATTCTTGATATCTAACTGATATAAATTCCAATTTTTAGAAGCAACAACACTTACCAACACCCTAATTATTGACATCTTTCCACAGGTAAAAAGGTTTCTTCATAGTCCACTCCATGAGTTTGGGCAAAGCCCTTTGCCACCAACCTTGGCTTGTACCTGTTAATAGATCCATCTAAGTTCTTTTTGATCTTGTATCTTCACCTGGATCCAGTTACCTTCATGCTTGGCTTCTTGGGAACTAGATCCCAAGTATGATTTTCTTGAAGTGCTTCCACTTCTTCCTGCATAGCTTCGCTCCATTCTTTCTTCTTCCTAGTTTCTTCAAATGAAGAAGGCTCTTCTGCCATAGAGTCTTTAGTGATATACACAAAATGCTTGGTCATTAATGATGTATCATAGCCATACCTTATGGGATTTTTTCTTTCTCTTTGTGATCTCCTTAGTGCTTGATTTGAAGACTCTGTTATGTCTTCTAATTTCTTGAGTTTGATCTTGCCTCTTGACTTCCAAGCCTTGAAGTCAATCTGTTCTTCATCCTCTGAGTTGGTATCTTCTGCTAAGTGTTGATTTTCTTGAGTGAGGGTTGGAAAATCATTTTTCAAATCATATGGTAACTTGAGTTTCCTGCAATCATCTTCAAACCATGAATTATTTTCATCAAACACTACATCCTTACTAATTATAAATGATTTTTTAGTGGGATTGTATAGTCTATATCCCCTTTGGTTCTGATCATACCAAATAAATATACATTTCTCAGCTTTAGGGTCAAGCTTTCCTTTGATTTCTGAGGGGATGTGTGCATAAGAAATGCACCCAAATATTTTGCAATGATCCAATGAGGGTCTCCTACCATTCCATGCTTACATTTCTCAGCTTTAGGGTCAGGCTTTCCTCTGATTTGTGAGGGGATGTGTGCATAAGCAATGCACCCAAATATTTTGCAATTATCCAATGAGGGTCTCTTTCCATTCCATGCTTCATAAGGTGTCATACCATCCAAGGATTTGGATGGGAGCCTATTGACTAAGTAGGTGGTTGTGGAAATAGCCTCTGCCCATAGGTAATTAGGTAGCTTCTTCTCATTCAACATAGACCTAGCAGCTTCAACAATTAACTTGTTCCTTCTCTCTGCCACTCCATTCAATTCAGGAGTGTATCTTGTTGTTACTTCCCTCTTGGTGCCTCTGTCCTATAGAAATGAATCAAATTCATGTGAAAAATACTCACCACCTCCATCAGATCTGATCCTCTTCAAGCTCCTTCTTGTTTGGTTTTCAACTAATGCCGAGTACTTTTTGAAACATGTAAATACTTCATCCTTATGCTTCATGAAATAAAGGATCGTCCATCTACTGTAATCATCAATAAATGAAACATAGTACCTTGAACCTGAGATTGACGAATCTTTGCTAGGACCCCACACATCAGTGTGTACAAGCTCCAAATAGTCTTCATGAATGTATCCCTTCGTGTTGAATGGTTGACTGTGAGCTTTGCCGAATTGGCATGCTCCACAATTGTATATCATATGTTGCTCGGCCACATTGGGAATGTCAAACACACTTTGATCCCTGCATATTTGCTTCAGAGTCTTTTCTCCTATGTGTCCTAGCCTTTTGTGCCATATTTCTAATTCAAATAAGGTTTGATCTCTATAATTGAAGAGTGCTATGTTCCTTGTGTCTTCAATCTCAAATGTGAATAATCTACTAGACGTCTCACCTTTAGCAATCCTCTTGAAACCTTGTTGGGGGTCTTCCACATATGGTCCATGCTTAGTGAATCTAACCTGTCAACCTTTCTCAACAATTTGCCCAACACTAATTAGGTTTTTGGTTATAGTTGGCACATAGAGAACTTTAATCAAAAGGTTCATGCTACCATCAAATGTTTTGACATTTCCAATTTTCTTGATTGAGTGTTTAGTATCATCACCTGTTTTTACTTCATGCTTCCCTTTGGGTTCTTCAAGATCAGATAATAGAGCTACATTTCCAGCCACATGATTGGAACAACCTGAATCAATATAGAAAAGATGCTCATCATCCTTACCTTGCTTAGATGTCATGTTCATGATGAGTAGTGAATCTTCTTGGTCTTCAATATAGTTTTTGTAGTCCCTTCTTCCTCTGAAACCTCCTTGATAATTGTTGTTGTTGTAGTTTTGATTGTAGTTATGGTTGTAGTTGCCTCCACCATTGTTGTATCTGCCTCTTGATTGCCCATAGCTACCTCTATGGAATCCTCTTCCCCTTTGATTCCTTGTATTCTTGAAGCATTCTTCTGTGGTGTGGTTGTTAAGAACACAAATGTTGCAAGGTGAGTTGTTGTAGGGTCTCCCCCCTGTCTTGATTTCCTCCTCTACCCCTTCCTCTTCTTGCATAATTAGCTTGAGAGGTACTAGCCTCTTCTTCATTCTTCTTGCTTTTACCTTTATCCTTAGCTTTATATAAAGAGCAGAAGAGTGGTTACCTCTAGAGTTGTCTCACCATTATTACTGAGCTTTGTCTCATGGGTGAAGAGTTGCCATCAAGGTGTTGAGGCCATGTATTTGCATATTCATGTAGAGGTCCATTACTGTGGTAAAGGACTCCCACTTGTCATCAACCTTAATTCCATTAATGTTCTGCCTCACTATGTGTTATTCTTCTATCTCCTCCAATGCTCGCAAGCTGGTTAGCCACGTCTTTCATCTTGGTTACATAGTCAGCCACTCCTTGCTTTGGTTGTTTGTTTAGATTTGTAAACTCCATCCATAACTAATTCTTTCTACCTCTTTCATTTGAGGAGAAATATGATGAAAGCACTTCCCAAGTCTCTTCGGATTTCTTGAAATTCCTAATATGTGGTAACAAGAAATCAAAGATTGAGTTTAGTAGATAAGACCTGGCAAGAGCATCCTTTGCACACCATGTGGTCAACATTTCTTGCTCTTCCCTTGTAGGTTGATGCTTGCTCTTGAAGATTGGCATCTCTTCATCTCTTGAGATGTATCCATATAGAATTCTCCCTTGAATGTAGGCTTTCATCCTTAGTGACAATGATGAGTAGTTGTTCCTGTCCAATTTCTCAATGAAGGATGGAAATCCATCTCCATCTTGATTGTTGTTGCTATGATACCACTGTTGGAGAAGATGGTGGATAGTCACAAGAGATGAAGTGGTGTTTCTAAATCCTGCTTCACACCTACTAAGAATGATGGTTGGATAGTGTAGTAGGCCTATTTAGATAGCTAATGATCACAAATAATAATATATGTTTCTTGGAGGATGATCCACAAATCAATGATCAAAACAGATAGGTAGGAGGTTGATCCAAGAGCAAAAGCTTACTATTTTAGTTATTCAATGTTTTGAACAGTTCTCTCTGCACAGTAGCAATTGGCTTAATTCCTTTTTGGGAACTCTAATTAACTTATTCAGATATCAATCATGAGTGATTTCATAAAAAATGATGAACTACACACAGAGAAAGATGTTTAGCAAATCACAACATCATCTCGATATTTTACGGGCTACAAGAGTCAATAGACCAGTGAGCAAAGATGTATTAATATTTCACGATTCCAAGAAGCAATCCTAATGAAATTTTGTATGCGTGTAAAATACAATATGTTTGAATCTAGCATGCTTTAAATCATGACAAATGATCAACTAGGCACTCAGAACAAGCTCTAAGAAGATCACTATTCTGATGGAGTTATAATAGAGAAGTGAAATGAGAATGTAAGGATCATATATGTATTAAATCATATACAAATACAATGTCACTAGAAATCATCCATTTCTCAATGTGTGAGAGGTGAATGAGCTATGAGATAAGCTCTCTTTTCACAATGAATACCCTTCAAAATGATCTCACAAGTTCAAGATGCACACGGGTCTTTTTGATCCTCTTCTTATAGTTACACTTGGAGCCAAAGTTTGAATTCAAATTCAAACATCTACCTAAAAGGTGAATCCTAAAGTATAGGATAGACTCCCTCATTGTTCAAAAACCAAATGATTCATGATTTTGGAGCTAACTAACTCCACGTGTATGTGAACCACTTTTTACAAAGATAAATGTGAAGGATTTTTACAAGAGGTTGATCATATGAAGCCTTGCACAAGTTATGCCAATAAGTCCAGCATGAGCTAATTGACCAAGTATGTGGTCTTGGTTTTAATTGCACCAACAGGTTTGGTTCTTTGGTTGATGGACAAAAGATGGTTCTGACAGTGGTGGTGGCAATGAATGAAGTGATTTTGAAGGGATGTATATTACATGGCTTGGGTTTTGAGCTAAAAGATAGTTATCTGGTAATAGATCTATGTGAGTGTGGGTCGATTGGTAAGGTACATTGGATGAAAGCGCTTCATCGAAAAGATATTAGTGTCTAATTTACATGTACTAATTTTCAAAGCATTTATTTTAGTAAATTTTGAGAAATCTCAGTTTTTCTGTCTCAAGGTCTATCTCTATGCAACCTTGAAAAATAAGAGATACCATTGTTGAGTGTCAAGCTTATTCCAAAAGCATGTTTTTCTTATTTCTCATAATGTTGTGCATTATATAAACTCAACCATATATGTATCATTCCTCTAAAAGGATTGTTTTCTAATTGTAATCATGTTGGTTGTTATGAGCATTTGAAGTTGATTGTCTCATCCAAAGATAGTTTTTTTGAGCTAGTCAATGTGCAAACCTATCTGTTTTGAATCAACTCTTTCTCCTTGATGCTCGAAAGCACATAGTGGATTTTACTGCACTTATCACATGCCTATAAGTTCTATTTTATTGTCCATAAGCTCAAGGGTTGTTCCTGTGCTGGTTGGCTGGACCAAACTTGGTCACTTCACAACTCACTTTTCTACCTCCTGCAAGCTTCTTCAAGTTTTTTTTAGTAGAATCAGAGCTAGATCAAGATGGGTGATGGCTTTCCCTCAATGATTGAGAAGCTTTATTGACAAAACTATGTGTCTTGGTAAATCAGAATGGAGGCCTATTTGCAAGGTAGAAATCTTTATGGAATTGTAGCAAGTGATGAAGTTATGCCTATTCCAAGATCCAAAGGAGGACCTACACAAGAAGAGACAAATAAGCTCACACTTTGTTGTGCAAGGGATGCTTAAGCAAGGTCATACATACTAAACTCTATTTCTTACTTTCTATTACATCATATTAGAGGATGCAAGACATCTCAAGAGACTTGGGATGCCCTAGAGACTTTCTTTTCTACTAGTACCAAAGCAAGAAAGAATCATCTTTGGAACGAGTTCAACCAAATGAAGAAGACATCTAAACAAACCATCATAGAGTTTGTTACAAAGGTCAAGGAGTTTGTTTATCAATTGGCATCCATTCGAGAGCTGATTGAAGAAAATGCCATCATGAGGCAAATTCTCTATGGGATTAAAGGTGACAAGCAATGGAAGTCTTTCAGCATGGATTATGATCTCATCATGGATGTGAAAACTCCAGACTTCAACATGTTTCTTGGACAACTCTTCAATCAAGAGGCCAACAATAGCATAAAGGAAGGTAGCTTCTATTATGGTAATTCAACTAGTGCTCTATATGAAGATAAGAAGGATAAGAAGGTGAAAGGCAAGAAGAAGGAAGAAGATGAAGAGGAGACTTCCCAAGCCAATTTTTCAGGCAAGAGCAAGTGAAAAGGGAAGAAGAAAGGTCCAAAGCATGGCAAAAAAAAAGGCCAGAATGTTCAACCTTGTGCCATCTATGATAAGAACAACCACACCACTCAGAGTTAGTGGTTCAATAGGAATACCCAGAAAGGAAGTGGAAGAGGTGGATATGGCAGCAATAGAGGCAGAGATGGACACAACTTCAACAATAACAATAGAGGCCATAACAAAAGGGACTACAACAATTATTCTGAAGATCAACCACATGAAGACTCATTGCTTCTAATGAATCTAAACCACAAATAAGGTAAAGAAGATGATAATTTGTTCTGCATAGATTCAGGATGTTCAAATCATGTTTCAGGTAACATTTCTCTTCTATCTGACTTGGAAAGTCCAAAGCTTAGACATGACGTACAAATAGGGGATGATACTAAGCACAATGTGCAGAAGATTGGCAATTTTAAAGCTTCCAATGGAAGAAGAAACATTCTAAGTAGGTTTCTCTATGTACCCACTATCACTCAAAACATAATAAGTGTAGGCCAAATAGTTGAAAAAGTCTTGCAAGTTAGGTTCACCCAACATGGGGCTTTTGTGGAAGATCCATGTCAAGGCTTCAAGAAGATAGCCAGCGGTGAGAAGCATGGTAGGCCCTTTACTTTTAAAGTGGGAAAAATAAAGAACATAGCTCTCTTCAACTTTGGATCTCAAATCCTAAGTGAGCTTGAAGTATGGCATAAGAGATTTGCTCATGTGAATGAAAGAACCTTGAAGGATATATGCAGGCATCAAAGTGTTCTAGGGTTGCCAAACATATCAAAGCAACACATGATCAATAGGTGTGATGCATGTCAGATTGGGAAGGCATAAAGATAACCATTCAACCACAAAGGCTACATCCACAACAACTTATTGGTCTTAGTACATATAGATGTATGGGGGCCAAGTCAAGAACCTTCATTGGTAGGATCAAGGTATTATGTCTCATTTATTGATGACCATAGTAGATGGACTATTTTGTACTTTATCAAAAGTAAGAATGAAGTGTTTGATTGCTTTAGAAAGTGTCTAGCACATGTGGAGAATCATACAAGTAGATCACTTAAGAAGCTCATATCTGATGGGGGGAGAATACTTCTCCAAAGAGTTTGATGAGTTCTTGCAGGATAAAGGTATCAAAAGGAAAGTGACTACCAGGTACTCTTGTCAACTGAATGGAATTTGACATTGGTTGGATCAACTAGAACAACACTTGAAGAGAAGAGGTTGCCACATTATCTATGGATAGAGGCTATTTCAATTGTTGTGTACCTTGTCAATAGATTACTATCCAAATCACTTCAAGGTATGACTCCTTATGAAGTATGGCATGGAAGAAAACCTAGTCTTGGACATTGCAAGGTGTTTGGTTGTTTTGATTATGTTCATGTACCATCACAAATAAGAGGCAAGCTAGATGAAAGGGCAAAAAAAGTAGTGCTTATTGGGTATGACTCAGCTCAAGTGGGTTAGAGGTTCTATAATACCTCAATCGAGCAATTCACTAAAAGTAGAGATGTTGTTTTTGAACAACACAGGTCTTGGTATGATGAAGATAAACAAAAGGTAACACTACCTTATGATCTTGATTTTGATTCTTATCAATTATGAAGCAAGCATGATACATAGGTCCATGATCCAAGAAGTGATACAGATGATGACAAGATGAAAGGGAAAATGATTACAAGCTATGGATGTCAAGAGGCAAAGCAAAGATGCAGGAGTGTGGAGAATGCTCTAAGCAAGCTCCTAGGAGATCACCAAGAGGGAAGAAACAACCAGAAAGGTATGGGTATGATTCCACATTTGTTACAAAGCATTCAATATACTTGGCAAAAGACTCAATTTTTGAAGAACCCTCAACCTATGAGGAGGCAAAGGCAAACCCTAATTGGGAAAAGGCCATGAAAGAAGAAATAGATGCATTGATGGAGATGGACACTTGGGATTTAGTTCTAATGTCACCCAATCAAAAGGTAATTGCTTGTAGATGGGTATATAAAGTTAAAAGAAACATAGATGGTTCAATTTGCAGGTACAAGGCAAGATTAGTTGCCAAATGATGCTCACAAAATCATGGTATAGACTATGAGGAAATATTCTCACCAGTTGCAAAGATGACTACAATCAAAACATTGATAAGTGTAACTGTTGCAAAAAATTGGAGACTCCTCCAAATTTATGTAAAAAATGCATTTCTAAATGGTTGGATAAGTGAATAGGTATACATGTCACAACCTCTAGGTCTTGAAAACCCTAATCATGCATCTTATGTTTGTAGTATTAAGAAAGCATTGTATGGATTGAAACAAGCTCCCACAGCTTGGAATTACAGGTTGGTTACATACCTTCAAGATCAAGGGTTCAAACCTAGCAACTCAGATCCTTCTCTATTCATAAAAAAGGATCACAATGAGGTTATCTATCTATGTGTATATGTAGATGACATAATTTTGATAGGTGATGATCTGAATGGCATTCAAAGGATCAAGAGACACGTGCAAGAGGAGTTTGAAATTAGTCATTTGGGTGATCTCACATTCTTCCTA
The DNA here is from genome assembly GCA_020310875.1 of Ceratopteris richardii. Taxonomy (NCBI): domain Eukaryota; kingdom Viridiplantae; phylum Streptophyta; class Polypodiopsida; order Polypodiales; family Pteridaceae; genus Ceratopteris; species Ceratopteris richardii. The sequence continues at coordinate 11,869,804 of CM035428.1, forward strand.
GGTATGCAGGTCATATACATAGATGAAGGAATGTATTTGAATCAAAAGAGATACATTCAAGATCTACTTTGTTGGTGGATTCTTAGACAAGAAGGAGTTTGAGGGTTTGTAGGAGAAAAGGGAAGAAACAAGAAGAGAAAATACACCTGGAAGCTTCTGCCGATTGATTATAGTAAGACAATTACAATGTTTGAAGTACAAGACAAGCCAATACCTCTGTGCACAATCCCACAGAGTGCCCAATTACAAAATACCCAATATCCCAAAGTCTTCTTGCCACCGGCCTCCTCTGCACCAGACCTCCACCTGCTTCAAGCTTATCCTTGTGCACACCTTGCACCAAGCTTCCACAAAGGGGGGAGGAGTGAATACCTTCTGTCGACATGCGGCCACTACAATGGGACCTTGAGATACTTGGGGGGACTAGCTTAGCACTCTCTGCACAATCCCTTAGGCACTCCCTATGCACTCCTTCACTTCCACTTCTCTGCGTCGCACACTGGTGACTCTTGCACTTCTCTCTCTTGCTTCTTTAGACTATGCTCTCTTGCTTACTCTAAGATTGGTCCAAGAATGGCCTTGCCTTGATTTGAGTGTCGATCACGTACGCTCCTAACTGCAATGGTATCTTGGTGCTCACTTTGATGTCCCAAGATTGTCTTTACAAGTGGTAGCCAACGACTCACTGTTTTGTCCTGTAGTGACTTTAGACTAAATTCAAAATTTTAATGGGGGGCCATACTTTCACTTGTGCGTACGCTACCGCTTCCATACCTTCACATTTCCTTTTAAGTCTTCACTTTTGCACATAAGGGGGGTTCACCTGAACCTTCCAAAACACTTTAAAACACACTTTGAACCTTAGGGAAATTAGAGAAAATACCTCTGCAACCTGCAACCCACTTTCTCCAATTTACCCTTTGTGGACAACTAATTGTGCACCTGTGCACTTTGACAGCTGCACTTTAGCACTTTAACTTTGCACCTGTTGACTTTGACCTTGACCTTGTTGACTTTGACATGTTGACTTTGACCTGTTGACTTTGACTATAGTTGACTTTGACCAACATGACTTTTATGGGCTCAACAGTTGCCCACCACCTAATGTGCTCTCCGTCCCCGAGAGCTATAGCTAAAACCTTGATCACGATGAAGATAGAGCCGCAAAAACTTGAATAGGACATCTAAGCAGCAACCAATTCCACCAAAAGCAGGAGAGAACAAGCACCAGAGAAGAACCAGAATTGGGATTTTGGAATGGAAAAGCAAAAGGGGGGGGCAATGGGAGGGTAGAAAGGAAGGGGAAGGGAGGGCTGAGGGTGCGAAGATGGATGGGGCAGGGAGGGGAAAGGATGTGGCTGGGCATATTGGTAAAGCGAGGGATTGGGAGTAGGAATCAGGGGTCGGGAGGAGGCTAAAATGATCAAACTGGAGGGCTACAGAGGGTACATATGGGATATTATTAAACATAAGGTAAGACAAGGTGAGAATAGACCATTTGGACAATGTTGTGAAATAAAAACATGTGATGAAGGTGTTCAAAACATGTGGGTTCGGACCAAAAGTCATAGAAAAAGTGGGAATTTGTAATGGCCTTTGTTTCTCTGAGGCTTTCCTCGAGTTCACTCATCTTTTTTGCCCATTGTCTTTTCATTCTTTCATGACTATCTTTCCAAGCTCTAGTCCTTTTCTTTGTCATGCTCTCTGTTTCACTAACATTTGGGCTCTTTTCCTGGCCTACCCCTTGGTTTTGCTGCAATGCTTGAGCTCTAGTGACTACCTGTACTGGTGCAGTGGAAGTAACACTTCCTGTGGAATCTACCACTAGCCCTACAACATTGATAGGAGTAATCTTTGGCATATTATTAGGATTCTTTGGGCATTCTCGCAAGAGATGCTCCTTTCCACACTCCTGGCAATAGCCCTGGATCGTCACTGATTGGGGTTGTGTAGGTGGAGGTAAGGGGCAATCACGAATGAGGTGATCTCCCTGACATCTGTAGCATGGTCCTCTAGGGAATGGGGGTCTTACTTGCCTAGGTTGAGGTCTAGTGTTGGGGTTTGCGTACATGACATTAGCATATTCTGACTCCCAATTAGGTTCACTCGGTTCCTCACTGTAGTAAGACTCACCATGTTCAGGAGATTGCATGTAGTAAGCCTGGGGACTATCAACATGCGTTGAATCAAAGCTATGGTCACTGGGATCACTTTCTGAGATTAATGGTGTTACTGGGACTATAGCTCTATTCAGGTTTTCTTCTGCAGCAGCATACTTTACCGGAATCACATTAGTAGGAGCAGGTGGTTATTGTGCTAGCACTGGCTGGGGTCTCAGTTGGGCCTGATATTGTGGTTGGTAATTTTGTTGAGGTCTAGTATACTGTTGTGGTGGGTATTGACTCTGGTATCTGCCTTGTTGAGGGTATGGCTGAGGGTAGGTTTGCCTAACCGCTTGCTTATTGTATGGGCAGTCCTGGGCTGAGTGATTTATGTACCTTCGCTCTATGGTGAAATATTGGCTGCTAGGATTCACTTGGGGTTGAGCCGTGATGGGACATGCATTTGCCATATGGTCACCACCACAAGTATAGCATCTTTTCACAGGGACAAACCTTGGGATTTGTTTACTAGTGACTCCTAGTTTTTGAGCTACTTTCTCCGCAAGTTCCTCAATAGATGTGGATTGTGAGGAAGAGAGGCTAGAGGTACTATCTGAATCTTTGTAGATTTTGGAAAGCTCTAGCTCCTCCCCTAGGTTATCCTCGATGTCAATGCACATGCGTACACACTCTTCTATGGTCCTAGGGTCCTTCAAGTACACATATGATCTTAACTTTGTACTCAGCAATCCATCCAAGAATAAAGCCACTTGCTTAGCTGGTGTGGGGAGCTCCGAAACAGGGCATCTTTCAAGATATTGCCTAAATCTTCTTCCTGCAAGTCTCACGGTCTCTTGAGGGGTTTGCTTGAAGCTGTGAATCAATGAGGAGGTATTATGTCTTATGCCACTCTTAGAGAATTCAATAATGAAAGCCTCTAGGAGTTGGTCTATGTTCCTGAACTGTCTCTCATTTAATGGTTGGAACCACGTAAGGGCTGTGTTCCTAAGGGTTAGACCAAAGGCATTATATTGTGTGAATAGATCTTCAACTTGTTCAGCCCTCAAGACTTGCCTAAACTCGGCCACATGATCGTACGGGTCTCCTGTGCCATCGAAGTAATTCTTCATGGACTTAACTAGCTGAGTCGGTCTCAAAGTTCTTGTGTGCTCTCTAGGTCGTGGTAGAGGGAACTCATCCGCATTTCTTTGATTCCTGTGAGCTCTAAGTACCTTAGGCTCTACTCTATTTGTTTTCGTCCTCGTTCTTTCTCTGCCCCCTGGGTTGGCAAAGCTTACTTCTGGCCTATCTCTACTTCTGTCTCTTTGAGTTCCATGAGCTTGGGATGTTCCCGCTCCAGGGTGACCATAGGACACATTTGATCTTGGTTGGGGGAAAATAATTTCACCTTTCCAAGTGTAAGCATGCCTAGCATTTTCTGTCACCACAAAGACCCTCTTTGAAGCGTGATCTAAGTAGGTCACTCTGCCTGGGCTATCAGGATCCTTAAACTCATAGATCATGATTGTTCCTATATCAATTGGCCGATCAGATTTATACCTCCCAAAGGCTTCGTCAGTTTCTCGGTTCAGAAGCAGATCTATGCTCTTATTATCTTGGGGAATCCACTCTGGTGTGATAATCCTAGTGAGAACAGATTTGCCTCGGGGGGTCCTCGGTTCTTCACCCATGTTTCCTTGCTCTAAGTCACCTAAGTCCGTTCTTGGGATCTCATTCCCAAATTCATCAGTCCTATCTGGATGACTCATGACTACATATATTGTCCCTTCCTTGTCTAAGTATGCTCCGTTTTCGAACCTGACAGCTGGGCGCTCTAGTCCAATAGATTGGTCAGGATTCTTAATCTGTACTACAGATCTTCCTAGGCCGTCCTCATAGATGCTAGCACCTAATCGGTTGGTCCTAAGGTATTCCAACTGCGTTTTGTAAGGGCCTTCTACCCTGTGCAAGTATGGCACTCCTGAACTTCCCGTAGGTCTTTCCATGCCTTGAGACATCTCTAATTCACTAGTCTCAGAGCTAGGGTAGTATGAGTGGTGGCTCAACTGTTGGGCCCAAGACCTAGCAGTGTGGTTGACACTAGCCTCTGAAGACCTAAGACTTTGTCTATCTCTCCCTAGATGTCGCCCTGATCTAAGGTTCATAAGCCTAATTAAATAGCCCAAATTTTCCCAAGTACAACCTCGTTGCTGAGTCCTTTTGTATCAGTTACTTGATTCTTTTTAGTGGTTATTGTGTTTATGCTCTTGTCAGAAATCACGTCGTCAGGAATATTTGAGTATATTTTTGCACTATAAGTTGATCGTTCCACGTTAGATTCTTTCCTTTAAGGTTGTACTCCTCACGAGCTTTCCAACAAAACAAGAATCACAGCAAACGGATTTCGTATGAGGAAGTTATGTCAGTTCAGGCTTCAGGGATTACAATAGGGTTCAAACAGCCCAACAGGGCAACAGGTTTTCCTTGGGTTATTTGCCTATAGCCTCCTTATGTGCTCTAGAGTCCATTATCCATGTCCAAAATTAGCCAAAATCTTCAATTTAAGAAAACCCTAAAAATTTAGCCGAAAATGGTTGCCAATCGCGATCGACTGGGCTGTCAATCGCGATGGACTGGTGTCCATCGCGATGGACAGGTGTCCGTCGCGATTGATGGCTGTCGGTCGCGTGGATGGCTGTCCGTCGCGATTGATGGTTGTCGGTCGTGATGGATGGCTGTCTGTCGCGATGGACAGGTGTCTGTCGTGATGGATGGCTCGCGATGGATGGCTGTCTGTCGCGATGGATGGCTGTCCGTCGCGATGGATGGCTGTCCGTCACGATGGACAGGTGTCTGTCGCGATGGATGGTTGTCCGTCGCGATGGACATGTATCAGTCGTGATGGATGGTTGTCCGTCATGATTGATGGCTGTCTATCGTGATGGATGGCTGTCTATCGCGATGGATGGCTGTCCGTCGCGATGGACAGGTGTCTGTCGCGATGGATGGCTGTCCGTCGCGATGGACAAGTGTCAGTCGCGATGGATGGTTGTCCGTCGCGATGGATGGCTGTCCGTCACGATGGACAGGTGTCAGTCACGATGGATGGCTGTCCGTCGCGATTGATGGCTGTCTATCGTGATGGATGGCTGTCTGTCGCGATGGATGGCTGTCTGTCGCAATGGACAGGTGTCTGTCGCGATGGATGGCTGTCCGTCGTGATGGACAGGTGTCAGTCGCGATGGATGGCTGTCCGTCACGATGGACAGGTGTCAGTCGCGATTGATGCTATCAATCGCGATAGACTGAAAATTTGCAATTTTTTCAAAAAGTTTTGCGGATCTGTGCTGTGCCAAGCCTCTAGTCTGCTAGGGTGCACTCAGTTTTACCAAAAGATGAAAATTTCTGTCAATCGCGATCGACAGAAGCTAGCGACTACGAGACAGTTCTGCACATTTCCGTACCTGTGCAACGTGCTGGAGGGGATGATGCTGCTGGAACCTGCAAAAAACTCAACAAACATGCAAACACAAGGCACACAATATTGCTCTCTCGCTCTCTCTCACAAGTGGAATGAGGGAAATGAGGTGGAGAAGGTGATATGATCAAAAATTGAAAATTTCCGCGATGATGGAGATGGAGGTGGGAGATGGTGATGATGATGGTGGTGATGATGGTGATGAGGTGAGGAAAAGAAAAATAAGAGAAGTGAAGAAATTACCTACAATGCCAACGTCCCAATTCTACGTCTTACCATCACACGCTCGTCCTCAAAGCTCGATCCCCGGCAACGGCGCCAAAATTTGGTGTAGCTCAGTGATGAGTAGCACCTCCTTTAATGTCAATCCGGGAAGACGTGAGGATGGTATGAAGACCTCGAGCAAGTGGAGGCACAAGTGCGTGAGTGAGAAGCACACAAACATGCACACACATACACACACACGCGCACACACGGCAAGACAAAGAGTGAGAAGCAATGGAGTTCTTAGATTACTTTCAAAAAGCTCTTACAAGTTCATTTCAATTACAATCTAACCTAAAAAATGAGCCTTCTAGCTCTTTTTATAGTTTTTGACTAGGTTTTGGCCATGTTCAGACCTAGTGTCCGGCCTAGTTAAAAATTAGGTTCTCTATCCTATTTGGAGGTTCAAACGAAGTCTAAAAAATGTGAAAACTGACAGGTAGGTACTCCTAAAGCTCCTCAAGCTCAAGGACTCCTTGGCTTGCACAAAATGGAGCTACAAAATTATGAAATGGTATTTACAATGATTGCTAGTGATGAGAATCACTGTTGTAAAGGTGTTGATTTGGAAAAAATGTGAAGAGCCTATCTGCCAGATTTGCGCCGACTATTCTGTCTACTTAATCCTTCACCTCGCTCTGGCTCTCTCCGCTGGCTTCCTTGTCTAGTCAGTCCTTCAGTTCCAACAGTACAGTTGATAGGTATATGGCTAGGCTTGTTGCAAAGGGTTATGCGCAGGAAAGAGGCATTGATTTTGATGAGACCTTTGCACCTACATGTCGTATGACTACTGTTCGGAGCATTTGTGCACGCATCATGGTTGGAATGTACATCAGTTGGACATTAAAATAGAATTTCTGAATGGTGACTTGCATGAAGAAGTGTATGTTTTTCAACCCCGTGGCTTTGTGCAGAAAGGGCATGAAAACCAGGTGTGCAGGTTAAAGAAGGCATTATATGGTTTAAAGCAAGCACCACGTGCTTGGTATGAGAAGATACATGCCTATCTGGTTGCACATGGTTTTGTGAACAGTCCAACTGAAAGCACCTTATATGTTAAGCGTGCTAATGATGTGCTTCTGATCATTGTTGTCTATGTTGATGACATGCTACTCACTGGTCCTATTGAGAAGCATATTGCTGATTTCAAGGCTGATTTGCATGCCTCATTTGAGATGTCTGATTTGGGGCATTTGCATCACTATTTGGGCATTCAATTTATGCAAGTTGATGGTGGAATGGCTTTGTGTCAAACGAAATATATTGACACATTATTGCAGCGTTTTGGCCTTGAAGACTGTAAGCCTATTGCCACTCCTATGGAGACAGGTTTACGATTGAGTCTTCATGATGCTGGAGATGCATATGATGCTGTTCTCTATCAGCAAGCTATTAGATGCTTGATTTACTTATGCATTACTCGGCCAGATATTCAGTTTGCTGTCTCACAGATGAGCAGGTTTATGCATTGCCCAGGAGTCATGCATTCGAAGGCGGTTAAACGCATCTTTCGCTACTTGAGTGGTACTCGGCTACTTGGGTTGTTTTATCCCAAGGGGGAATCATTACCGCCAGATTTGCATGCTTTTTCTGACTGAGATTGGGCTGGTTGCTATGACACTTGTGTGTCCACCAATGGTTTTTGCTTCATGCTTGGTAGCTCATGTATATCTTGGTTGAGCAAGAAGCATCCTACTGTGGACACTTCCAGTTGTGAGGCTGAGTATAGGGCAGCTTTCACAGCGACTGTTGAGTGTGTGTGGCTCAGACGCCTTATGGCTGATTTGGGTGTTGGCCAGTCTTCTATCACCACCATCTTCACTGATAGTCAGAGCGCATTGGCAGTTGTGAGGAACCCTGTGTTCCATGCTTGCACTAAGCACATTGAGGTGCATTATCACTATGTCAGGAAGAGGTTCTCTACAGGGGAGATTAGCTTGGCATATGTGCCCACACAGGAGAACATTGCAGAACTTTTCACGAAGGCTCTGCCTAGGGAGAAGTTTGAAGCTTTCCGCAAAGCTTTGGGCTTACTTCCTTTTGTGGAGTGATTTCCACATAGCTTGGCACTTCCTTATACATGAGTGCCAGCTCCTTGTTCACCGCATCACTCCCAGGGGGGATTTGTTGATATATTTAGGTAGTGATGTGTGTGAACACACTAGGAATACCGGGGCACTTTTTTCCCTCTTTAGGAGGTTTTTTTCCCCCAGCTTGTATATACGCCTATTGCCCTAATGGGCTACTTATCTTTGTACATTCTCTAGTAATACATTCAGTATTGTGTGTTTGTGCTCCAAGCTTCCTCTTCTTCCTTGTGCTGTTTGCGTGCTTCCGCAGACGTCTATCTCCAACAGATAGGTATCCCATGTTGGTTGGTGTTCACATATTCTAAAGATGTCGGATATTCACCCTCAATAATTGACATCATGCCAATTATTGGTACATAACTCTGCATATCCTCTGAAGCCATGGGAATTTCTTCTTCCGACTCACTCAAGGTTTCAGAGTAATGTGAACGACTACTTGGTTGGGCTACACTTCCTACAAAAGAAATTACACTTCTTCGGCTTCCTAGGCTTCTTCCAGAACTTAGCTTCATTCACTTAAAAATTATCGTCTCGTTGTAGCCAACGCCTAGCTTCCAATGCTCTTTGCTGAGGTCCCAATTTATAGTAATTATTTGATTGACTGAGAAACTCTTCTCTGAATCCACGATACATGATATTCAACCCAAAAGAGTATGCCACGATACTCGATATTTGTCTGACTGGAAAAATTCCATGATACACGATACTCGACCAACTAGGCAGAACCCGATACACGATACTTTTCCAATATCGTGAACCAATGAATGATACTCGACAGTTGTAACTTCATGATATTCGATCTTCCACCAGTATCGCAAAGGGAATCTTCACGATACACGATACACCACAGGTATCACGGTCAGAAGTTCACGATACACAATATCTGACTAAGAGAATTTCCACGATTGTCGATACTAGGCCACTATCATTTTTCGTATCCTACGATACTCGATACTCACCACGTATCACAAAAAGCTACCTCCACGATACACGATATGCCACAGGTATCGCGACCAGAATTTCACGATACATGATACACGACAGGTATCGCGATCAGAAGTTCACGATACACGATACATGATATCTGGCGTGAGAATTTCTCAGTGATACTCGATATGTGACCACTGCAGGTATCGTGATACTCGACCACAGGAGTTCACGATATTCAGGTATCGCGATACTTCAATCGCAGGAGAACACGATACTTGGAATTTTTGCAATTTTTAGCAATTCTCTTTGGATTCTATTTGCATACAAGTGTTCCTAGGGCTTATATACCCTCTCCCCTCAGTCAGTATCACAAAAATGAACTTTCTTTACCTTGTGATGACCCTCAGGATACTTGCTGCAGGTCATTTGACTGAAATGCTTGATTTAATTGGATGTGATGAGTAAAAGATTGATGTGCTCACCTTGGAAGCTATTTTTCAGCTCTTCTATCACTCTCACTTGCACTGCGCAAACCCAATCTCCCTGATCTCCAAACGTGATATTCGACTTCTAGCTCTCTCTCTCAATACTTGCAGGTGTAGGAATGAATGGAAAAGTTTGATTTTTTTTTATTTTTATACTTTTTGAAAATATTTGGCTCAAAAAGGCTAAAAGAACCAACTTATCAACTACTCTATTTGCCTAATCTACTTGCCTATTCCCGCTTTCCTATTCTACTCACTCCACTCACTTCCCTAGACTATCAACTCACTACACACACTCCAAGAGCGAGAAGTAGTAAGTGCGGATGGGTGTGACTTACCAAAGAAGAGAAATTCACCAACTCCTCAACTCACTTCGATGCTAAGAGCTACTTACCATCACACAAATGCCTCAGTTTGATTCGACTTGCCCGACAATGGCGCCAAAAGCGTGTGTACCTAAGCACCTACTTAGGGACTTGTGGAGAAAGAGACTATACCTCGATCCCCCTCAAGTGCATATAGTGGGGATTCACGCTTTATCAAAACCTAGCCGAGTGTATGAAGACATGCATTCAAATGATGACCCATGCAAGTGAGCTTCCCAAAGAGTGCAAATAAGTCTAAGTCTATTCCAAACAAGGTTCAGGGATCTGTTGAGATGCCACGATACTTGGAGCAGCAGCCAACAGTAAATCAAGCTTTTCTCTCAACTCCGAACTCCGAGTATAGCAAATAGTGGGTTCATTTTGAAGCTCTCAAGAAGACGCATCCAATGGTGGTCTTCTCACTCAATTTTGACACTTCTACTTCAAGTTATGAGCAAAATACTGAGTTGCAGGAATGACCTTCTTACACTTCAGCACTTCCTACACTTCACACACCCCTTAACAACAACAAACAAACACTTTCATGGATAGAGAACACTTCCAAACACTCTTTTCAAGCATCACACATGCACACAAGCTCACAAAGAAGATGATCCAGAGAGAAAAAGACACAAATTCGAAATTCTGTGCTCTTGATTCTCACAATGGCAAAAAGTATTTACAAAGAGTCACAAATTGACTTATATACATGTGCCCTAAAAATGGTCCTTTCACACAAGAGACCGGCACTTTATTCACTAAAAGGTTAATTTCCTAATAGTTTACATGGGTAAGCTACTAATCTCCAAGGGTATGCATCTAGAGGACTTCTCTAGTGCATTTACATCGGAAAATATGTTACAAAATGGCTATGATACAAAAAATAAAGTGTCCGAATTGAAAAATTTTTGGGGCCCGTCTTTTTCTCTGCCTTGTGTTCTTCTTAGCTCTGCAACACTTCTATTCTTTTTTTTGCATCTTTCAAGCTTTCTTCTAGTTCAGATAACTTTTTGGTCCACCTACGATTGGTCTTCTCTCTAGTATCCTTCCATGTTCTTGTTTTTCTCTTACTAGGATCTCCTGACTCACTTGGCTCTGATTGCTTAGCTGGTTTAGCTTGTTGTAAGGCTTGTGCCCTAGTAACTGCATGTATAGGAGCCACATTATTGTTACTAAAACTTGAATCCCCTACTAGGCCTACTACATTAACGGGTGTAACCTTTGGTGCACTAGAGGGATGTCCGGGACAATCTCTTAGGAGTTGTTCTTTGCCACACGCAAGACAAACGACTTGTACTGTGATGCTCTACCCTTGTATCGGAGCTGGTGGGTGTGGTGGTCGTTGTCTTAGTATAGGTTGAGGTTGGCTATATCCTCCATGTTCATATGGTCTAGTTGCTCCTCGTGGTCCTAGACATGGGTTATACTTAGGAACTTCTCTACCTTGTTCTCTAGGAGGGTACCCATATGGTCTACATTGGGGTGGTACAAACGGTCATGGCTGTCTATTCATTGGATAGTTTTCGATGTTGTAGTTGATATACTTCTGCTCACTATAAGAGTACACGTTAGGCGCCTGAGTTGGTTGTCTATGGTAAGGGTAAGGTTGTGATAACCCTAGTCCTTCTTTGGTGTAGACATGAGATGGATGATCTCCACTACAAAGTGTGCAATTTTCTAACATTGGCACTCTCAAGGAGGAGTTCTGGTAGTTCCTTTGTCCTTGTACTCCTAATTTCTTGGCCACTAACTCTGCCACTTCCTCCACATAACTCGAGCTAGAAGTTTCATTGCTCCTTGTATCCTTTGATTTGGTAGGATCTTGTGTGATTTTGAGATCCTCAGCTAAGTTGTCTTCCAAATCTATGCACTCTTGAAGACACTCACTCAGGGTTTGCAATCGTTTTATGTATACCAAGATTCTCAATGTTCTGTTGCTTAGACCTTCTAAAAATAGGGATATCATTTTCTGCTGAGAAGGTCTCTCTGTCATAGGGCATCGGTTTACATATTGATTAAATCTTTGTGTTGCATTTTTTACTATCTCATTAGGAGCTTGTTTGAAACTATGTAGTAAGGATGACGAATTGTGCTTGATCCCTCGCTTAGTGAATTCCCAAATAAATTCTTGGAAGAATTTTTCTATATTGCCAAAGGAATTTGGATCTAAGGATTGAAACCAAGCTAAGGCTATTCCCATGAGAGTTAGCCCAAAGGATTCATATTGCATGAAAAATTCATCCACTTGCTCCGCTCGCAACACCTGCTTGAATTCTACAATGTGGTCATAGGGCTCTCCTGTGCCATCGTAACGATTTCGAATACATTTGGCCAGTTGGATTGGTCTCAGTCTTCTGCCAGGCTCTGGGGATCGAATTATGATGGGAACAACTTGGGGCGATTCTATCCTAAAGGTAGGTCTATGCATATTTCCCATTCCCTGGCTAGTGTGGCCGTGGGGGTCAATTCCTGGCATGGTGGATTGCACCTTTGGTCTGTTCGGCATACTACGTTGGCTCGTTTGTCCAGACATCACATTTTCCGTTCTTTGTTGGGTCTGGAATGGGTTTTGTGAGGTAGTTGCCTGATCTCGAGGAGGGAATATAGGCAGATCCATATACTTTAATCTAGACCTCTCCACTTCATCTACAAGACAATATCTCCTTTGATTTTAGTCTAGGTATGTAGCTGTAGATGGATTTTCTGGATCCCTAAACTCGTATATAGTTATTGGGATGACGCCTTCTCCTTGTGTCAGTGAATCAATTTGTAGGAGTAGGTCTGATCCATGTACTAAGTACACATCCATCAGATAGTCATCTTGGGGTATCTTGTCCGCTTGCAATACTTGAGTCATTACTGACTGTCCCCTAGGGGTAGTCACCGTGTCTCCACTGTTGGTTCTCCCATAAGTTCCTTGTCCCTCTAATTCTCCTCTTTCACTAATCTGATCAGGATTTTCAGTTACTACATATATTTGACCCATCTTGTCCATGTAAACTCCACCTTCATACTTCACAGCTAGTCTTGGAACTATCTCAAATTCTGTAGTGTTTATCATTCTTGCTACTGACCTGTGTAGGCCATTGAGGTAGATGGGTATTCCTTGCAAATTAGTGGATACATATTGAAGAGACATCTAATATTCCCCTTCCACTCTAGACATAAAACCTTCCCTAGGTACTGAACTATGCATGTCTTCAGAAGACAAGAGTCTTTCCCAATTAAGTGACATTTTTGGCTCACTCGTCTGTGAACTCAACACGTAGTGCTAACCACTGAGTTGTGAGTCCCCGACTTGGTTGTGTGGTTGATGCTAGGTTCAAGTGATTTGGTACTTTATCTATCTCTTCCTAAGTATCAACTTGATCTTAGGTTCATAAGCCTTGTCTACAAGTCCAAAATTGTCCTTTGAATTGCTCAAAATCTTGTGGAACCTCTTGCTTCCCAGCCCAACCTGAGGGTCAACTTCAAAATACCCTATCTAATAATCCACGTATTAATTTTACCATAACCAGTGGATTTCGTATGAGAAAGTTATGCCAATTTAGGGTTCTGGGGGTTAAAACAGGGAAACAGGATCTCTCAGGGAGTGCCTCAAGACAGGCGATACGATACCCGATTTTCACGATACGATACCCTTGTTTGCACAATACCACTATAGATGATACTACCTTTAGACGATACATTACCACCGGAGCGATACCAACTTTCACGATACGATACTAGGAGTGGTCACAATACGATACCACTTTTTGGCACGATACGATACCACATCACCTCACGATACGATACCTCTACATTCGACGATACGATACCAAGTTAGTGGACGATACGATACCAAAAATCTCACGATACGATACCAGATTGCTTGCGATACGATACCAAGGTGACAGGCAATACGATACCAAAAATGACATGATACGATACTGGAACTCTCACGATACGATACTAGTTCTATGGACAATATGATACCAGAGGATTGGACGATACAATACCACTTTTTGCACGATATGATACTAGAATAGGCACGATACGATACCACTCGATCGACGATACGATACTGTGACCGCCACGATACGATACCACTGAGGCGATCGTGATTGCGATACCAGCACTTGACTATACGATACCAGAATGGTATCATGATACCTCAAGTGGTTATGCACGATACTATACCTCGACAAGTATCGCGATACACGGGAATTCTGGTATCACGATACCAAAACTCAACTGGACACGATACTTGGAGATTTTTAAGCCCAAATTCAAAAATTTTTGTAGATATGTATACCTTATGTTCTCCTTGTCACTCCTATCAGCTTGTAGATGCAAAACCACCCTCCAAACACACGATATCACCACCGCGATACCAAACCCTGGTCTTGTCACTCCGTGATAGTGTCGCCCAGATTTTGGTGTTTTAGTGGCGCAAATCTCTATATTTCAAGGGCGCCTAAGATCTGAACCATCTTTGAACTCCTCGCATAGCCAAGAAGGAAGAAAAAAAAAGAGGCAAAATAGGGAATGTACAGTCAAAAAAGTGAAAAAATCAGAGAAGGTGAAGATGAGAGGAGATGATGGTGATGATGATGATGAAGAAGAAGGAAAACTCAGAAACTAAACTGAAAATGGTGATTTTTTACCTTCCAACATCGCTACTCTACGTCTTACCGTCACACGCTCGTCCTCCAAGCTCTCTCCCCGGCAACGGTGCCAAATTTGGTGTCACTCTAGCACAATAGAAAGTACCAACGTGAGGAGCTACACCTCATAAATGTCAATCCATGGAGACGTGAGGACCGGTATGAAGACCAAGAGCAAGTGAAGTGCACAAGTGCGTGAGGGAAAGCATAAACCATGCACACACATACACAGACGTGCACACAAGGTAAGAACAAAGAGTGAAACAATGGAAGGACTTCTATTACAAAAGAAGTCTCTTACAAAGTTGAAATCTACAACAAGCTAACCTCAAAAATGAGCTCTCCAGCCCTTTTTATAGTTTTTTGAGTGGTTTTGACCCTGTCCAGACCTAGTGTCCAGCCTAGTTAAAAACTAGGTTCCAAGTATTATTTGGGGACTCAAATGGAATCTAAAAATTATGAAAATTGGTAGGATGATATTTCTAGTACTCCTCAAGCTCGAGGACTCCTTGGCTTGAACAAAATGGAGTTGTAAAAATGGAAAATGGTATTTACAATGGTTTTAGTGACAAAAGTCACTATATTTATAGGGATTTCTTCTTAAAATTTGACATGTGCGTCTTAGAGCTCCCTACTTGCTCCTCTTCCTTGTGTATCGACTTCTTTGATGCGCTTCCATGCTTTGTCCTTGACCTTGAGCTTCAACAGAGGTGTATACAACACTCTATACTGATGTTTTATCCCATGTTCAACCAGAAATGCATTTAAATCAAAAGACATGTAATTCCTCCCCTCGATCAAAATGGAGGGTGCTCATTTTACATGCTGATAGATTTTTAGCCAAAATCATAAACTATTTGAAACACATGAACACTTGATCTCAATGGATACATCCATGCATGCCTTTAAAAGATCATCAATAAATCTCATGAAATAAAGGTAGTTCCCAAGAGAAGGTGTATGCATAGGACCACAAACATCATTGTGAATAACCTCAAGTTTGGCTAGAGAGGACACCGTTTTAGATTTTTGTAGGGATAGCAAACCAACAAAATTCAGATGACCAAAGTGTGCATGCCAAAGCTTTGCATCTGAGATAGCCTAAGAATCTTGAATTGCACATGCTAAATCATTGATAGATATCACATAATCTATTAGCTTATACAACCCACAACATAAAATGCCAAAAGCAATAATGGCATCTTCATTTGATAGATCTTGAACTATACATCTATCATCAACAAATTTGACAACCAAACTTATCTTGGCTAATGTTGAAGGTGACTACAAATTTTTCTTGATCCCTAGCATAAACAAAGCATCTGACAATGTGAAAGAACTACCATTAGTAGTGGTTAGAATAATCTTACCAACTTCCATGACAAGATAAGAGGAGTTGTTGGTGCATGTGACAATATTCCCTTTAGGGGCTCAAGTGAACTGAAGAAAGTGTGTTGTGAGGTAATATGTTTGGTTGTCCAGTTGTCAAAGTACCAAACATTTGAGTCTACTGTAAACATACACTATTCATGAGAAGATGGTTCATAGCTGTGAACAGTAGTAAATGCCCATTCTTCATTGTGCACAAGATTAGTAGACTATATTTTAGGTGTAGAGGCCTCTACAACAACCATTCGAGCCTCCTTTTTGTTTACCTCTTTTGTAGCCTCTTTTGGACAAATCTTTATGACATGGTCATTTCGTTTATAGTATTTGTAGAATTTTATCTACTTTTCTATTTTCTTTTAATCTTTTTCTTCCTTTTTCGGCTACACAAAATTAGCAGATTTCTATGTACTAGAGGTGATCACCATTTACCTTTGCCCTTCTAACTAGCTAAGAAATCTTGATTTGAAACATGCATAATAGACTTGTTTTACCTGAACCAATCTTCCTGCAACAAAATAGAGACTAACTCCTCAAATGTTAAGGAACTTGGATTGCCTTTCATCATCAATCAAAGTGTAGAAGCAAAAATCTGATACAAATCTGGAAAACCATTAAGAATGGTATGCACAAGTGAACTATTTGGCAAGATTTCATTTGTAGAAATAAATTGCTCTTTCAAATCTTTGATCTTTGTTAAGAAATTATCCATAGAATCTCCTTCATTCATATGCCTACTCTCCAAATGTTTTTGGAGGTAAGCAACACAAGCCTCATTTCTTGCTTGGTATAAAGTGGAAGTGTATCCCAAGCATCCTTTGTTGTTTTGCACAAGAAAATATGAAAGATAATGGCATGTTATATAGAAAAAGCTATCAATGCATGTGCACGAACATCTTTATCATCCCATCAAAGTTGCTCTAAAGTAGGTGTAGTAGGAACCACAACAAGAACAAGAATTTGAAGATCATCATATCTTCAATGCCATCTATATCACCTTCAATAATTGTATTTGTAGGTGTAGTAGGTCATTTTTCAACACCCTGCATAATATTCCATAGTCCTTTTGTCACCAATACACGATGCATCATATATGCCCATAATGGCTAGATGGTACCATCCAACTTGTCCTAAATAGCCAACATATGGAATACATCCTCGCTTTCAACCAAGGAAGAGGAAGAAGAAGATTGAAGCACAAGATCCAATACTGAATATATTGCCAAGTGAATGTATAAACATAAGTGACCCCTTAGAGTCATAGACATATATACAAGCCGGAGGGAAAAAACCCCCTAAAGAGGGGAAAAAGTGCCCCGGCGATCCTAGTGTGTTCACAAACATCATTAATAAAATACATCAACAACATATATTGGTGTAACCATTAAAAATATTAGAGAAATGAAAGTGGTACATAAAAGAACTTGGAGAAGCTTGTAGGAGGTAGAAAAGTGAGTTGCAAAGTGACGAAGTTCGTTCTAGCCAACGAGTACAGAACCAACCCTTGAGCTTATGGAGACTCAAATAGACCTTATAAGCATGTGATAAGTGCAATAAATCTACTATGTGCTTTGCAGCATCAAGGAGAAAGAGTGGATACGAAACAGATAGATTTGCGCATTGACTAGCTCAAAGAAACTTATTATCTTTGGATGAGACAATCAATTTCAAATGTTCATAATAGTCAACATGATTACAATAAGAAAACTTCCTTTTGGATGAATGATACACATAGGTATGAGTGTATGTAATGCACAATATTACAAGACGTAAGCAAAATATGCTTTTGGAATGAACTTGACACTCAACAATGGTACCTCCTATTTTTCATGGTTATGCAGAGATAGACCCCAAGATAACAAAACTGCAATTTCTCCAACTCTACTAAACCCAATGCTTTGAAAATTAGTAGACCTAAATTGTACACTAATACCTTTCAAATGAATGCTCATTCATTAAATTTCGAGCTCTTTAGAGAGAGCAGTAGCCTCTACAAGTTTATTGTGTTGAAAAAGATGATGCAAAGAAATGAAGGAGCAAGACAATGATGGCCACAATTGTATGTATATTGTTTCCATGTAATGTACAAGTGATTTGAAGTCTTTACATAGACTCTTGAAGTTCTCCATGACTTTCACAAGTGCATTTTGAATTAAAATGAATTCAGGATTAGTTGTTGAAGAGAATCAATTCACTTTCCTAAAACCTAGGAAAAGTGAAGATCTAATTTGATCTACTTTTAGGTAATTGATTAATTCATTGATTTCCAATCTCAACCGTGTCAAAATTCATGGAGTTTAAGCTCTCTTTTTCTCCTTTTACATGTTCAAACCTCTAGGATTTTACAATGGTAAATGCTCCATAAATAAAAAAAAAATACAATAAATGAGCATAAGTAAAAGAACTTTCCAATGGATATTTTTTAATGTAATCCAAAACGATAGCTTTTTGATGTAGATCAAATCCACCTCAAGCATAGTGTAAGCTTGATGTTTCAAGAGCTCCCCCTCAAGCTAAAGTATGCTTGAGTCTTGATTCTCTAGTAGGTTGAATACCTGCCATTGATTTAAATCTCCAAAGCTTTATTGCATCAAGTGCCTTTATCATCATATCTGCTACTTGCTTTTTAGTTGGAACAAAAGAAATCTCAATCTCGTATGCCATGAGCTTCTCCCTGATGAAGTGGTAATGAACCTCTATGTGTTTGGTAATTGCATGGAAAATAGGGTTTGTTGCTAGATGCATAGAACTTACATTATCTCCAAATTGGTGAGATTTGGAACTCACAAGTCGCAAATCTGTATACAATGCTTTTAACCATATTGCCTCTTGAGTTGCTATGGTCAAAATTCTATACTCTGCTTCAGTTGATTATAAAGCAACTATTGGTTGCTTCTTGTAACTCCATGGCACTAGCTTTGAACCTGCAAATGCTAAGTAACCAGAGGTACTTCTTCTATGATCCTTAACTTCTACCCGATTTGCATCCAAATAGATTTTGATATCCAAATCTAAAGAGTAAGGATAGAATAAACCTTCATTGATTGTAGCTTTGATATTCTTAAGTACTCTCTTAGATGCATCCATGTGTGGTCTTCTTCGCAAGTGCATGAATTGGCTTAGCACTCCTAAACTATGTGAGATGTTTGCCCTTTCATGAGTAGCATGTATCAAGCTACGTGCCAAGCTTTGATCTTTTTTAATGTCTTTAATTTTCTCACCTTCATAAACACTAATTTTATGATTCATCTCCAAAGTTGTACCTGCAAGTTAAGTGTTCTCCATTTTGAACTTAAGAAGTATGTTGAGCCCATAAAAGTCATGTTGGTCAAAGTCAACTGTAGTCAAAGTCAACTGGTCAAAGTCAACAAGGTCAAGGTCAAAGTCAACAGGTGCAAAGTTAAAGTGCTAAAGTGCAGGTGTCAAAGTGCACAGGTAGTGCACAATTAGTTGTCCACAAAGGGTAAATTGGAGAAAGTGGATTGCAGGTTGCAGAGGTATTTTCTCTAATTTCCCTAAGGTTCAAAGTGTGTTTTAAAGTGTTTTGGAAGGTTCAAGTGAACCCCCCTTATGTGCAAAAGTGAAGACTTAAAAGGAAATGTGAAGGTATGTGAAGCGGTAGCGTACGCACAAGTGAAAGTATGGCCCCCCATTAAAATTTTGATTTTAGTCTAAAGTCACTACAGGACAAAACAGTGAGTCGTTGGCTGCCACTTGTAAAGACAATCTTGGGACATCAAAGTGAGCACCAAGATACCATTGCAGTTAGGAGCGTACGTGATTGACACTGAAATCAAGGCAAGGCCATTCTTGGACCAATCTTAGAGTAAGCAAGAGAGCATAGTCTAAGGAAGCAAGAGAGAGAAGTGCAAGAGTCACTAGTGTGCGACGTAGAGAAGTGGAAGTGAAGGAGTGCATAGGGAGTGCCTAAGGGATTGTGCAGAGAGTGCTAAGATAGTCCCTCCAAGTATCTCAAGGTCCCGTTGCAGTGGGCGCGTGCCGACAGAAGGTATTCACTCCTCCCCCCTTTGTGGAAGCTTGGTGCAAGGTGTGCACAAGGATAAGCTTGAAGCAGGTGGAGGTCTGGTGCAGAGGAGGCCGGCGGCAAGAAGACTTTGGGATATTGGGTATTTTGTAATTGGGCACTCTGTGGGATTGTGCACAGAGGTATTGGCTTGTCTTGTACTTCAAACATTGTAATTGTCTTACTGTAATCAATCGGCAGAAGCTTCCAGGTGTATTTTCTCTTCTTGTTTCTTCCCTTTTCTCTTACAAACCCTCAAACTCCTTCTTGTCTAAGAATCCACCAACAAAATTTGGCATGCACGGTGGGACTTCCAAGGAGATTTGAGCTTAGGAGAAACCAAGTGCAAAGCATAGAAGAGATCAAGTGTCGACAAAAGCACAGTGCTACTTCATCAAACAAAAGGTAAATATTCTTATCAAGTGTCTCATATTCAGTGGGCTATGAGCTGCTCATGACCGAAACCTGGTCCCAAACATTGAGGGTCACCTCCAAGCAGACAAGAAGGAAGGTTGCTAGAAGGTCCTCCAGCCCACTATCTTCAACATCATCAGTCAAGAGCATGGCGGGTCAGGTAGACTTGGAAACTTTACTCTCTAGATTAAATATAAAGTTTCCTTCTTTCAAAGGCCTAGCTCAGGAGGATCCAGATGAACACATTAGAAGGTTTTTGGCACTATGTAAGACTAGAGGCCTAATGGGTAGGGAGGATGCCTTTTTGATTCTCTTCCCTGCCACATTAGAGGGATTAGCTGATAAGTGGTTCAGCCAGTTTGCTGAAAACCATTTTACCACTTGGGATGTGATGAAAGATGCTTTTAAAAATCAGTTCCAGCATGGCAACACTGCGGAGATTATCATAGAAGAGCTAGAAAATTTAAGATTAGGTCCAGGAGAAAAGTTCCCAGAGTTTGTGACTCGGGCCAAAGCACTAATGGCTAAATTGCCAGATCCACCACACGACTTTTTTGTCAAGAAATGGTTGGCTAAGCCCCTACCAGTGGCCACCCAATGCAAAATAAAGGAATTGGTGCTACCTACAGCCTCCATAGAGGAGTTCATCAGCACAGCCACACGCTTGGAGCAGATAAGGTACCAATATGGAGCAACCTCTTCCCAACCAACATATGGTACAGAAATGGAGGATCCAGTGATACAGCTAAGGAAGGAGCTGGAGGGCTTAAAAAGAAATAAGCCCTACAAAGAGGAAGAGAATGTTGTTGCTCAGTTGAGAAGGGAGATTGAAGCACTAAAGCTCCAAAAGGAGGAGGAGGCCCAGGCAGAGGAATTGGCTCAGCTACGACAGGAGCTGCAGGAGCTCAAAGGAGGTGGCATCAAGAGTGGACTTTGGTGTTCCATGTGCAGCAAGCAAGGTCACATAGTAAGTGAATGTCCTCTGTTAAGTGTGACCTCTCAATTATGCATGAAGGTTGGCCATGAGGCCCATGAATGCCAATCAAGAGGAATGCCTGCAACGACATATTGGACACAAGGAGGACCCCCAACACCAGCAAATGTGATGGCTGCTGCACCAAATCAAGGTAACAGCTATAATCCTAGACAGAGGAATAACTTTGGAAATGGCCCTAGGAGGACAATCATCTATTTCAGATGTGGAGAATGTGGGCACTATCAAAGTAGGTGCACCCTACCAGAAAATGCCCCTCCTTGCAGGAACTGCCCTGATGCAAGAGACCATTATACAAATTGTTGTCCTAAGAATCAAGCCTCTTCCTCTGGGCCCCATATTCAAATAATTTCTGTACACAAGGAAGAAGTGTGTGATCCAATCAATGAGCCATCTCCATCTACTAGGGTGGTGCAATTAGAAGAAATAGAATCTTTGACTGTGCAGACAAGAAGCAAGGGGAAGGCTCAAGCAGACATAGGACAAGAATCAAAGATTAAGGAAGGGAATCAAAATAGAGAAACATCTAAAGATAAAGTCAACACAGGTGCAGATTCAAGTCAAAAAGGAGATCTCATATGCACCAGTGATGCCATTGGGCATGCCTTCAACAGGGCTCATGAGGAGTTTGATAAGTCAACTGGAGCCCATGCTCTCAAGGAATCAGAGGCTTCAAAACTACTCAAGTCCATGAAAAAGGAGGTTAGTATTTTTTATTTAATAAAGATGGATGGGAAATTCAGGTCAGAGTTATTGCAGATAATTGATGAAGCTTCCACTACAAGTTTGGTGGCAAAGACGGTTGTTTCACATAAAGGAAAAATTGTAGGGGAAGCACCCCTTACAGATTATAAAAGTCCTCGGCTTACAGTATCTATCAAGGGTCATGAATTTCAAGGAGTTATTGTGGATGGTGGTTCTGGCATTAACTTGATGCCTGAACATACAATGGAAAAGATTGGGCTCCACCCTTCAAGGCCTGCAAATTTCACTATTACTTTGGCAGATCAGAGCAAAGTAAGGCCCTTGGGAGTGATCCCAAAAGTTCCACTTGAAGTACAAGGTAATCTATTCATTCTGGATTTTGTGGTTTTAAGATTGCCCCAGGTTGAAGGAGGATTTCCTCTCTTAATTGGACGACCATGGCTGAGGCATGCAAGTGTCATTCATGATTGGGGCAAGGACACTATGTGGGTACAAAAGAAAGGGTAGGAGCTGACACAGATTCATTTAGAAGAGGGCCCAGATAATCAAGGAAACACTAGCATGATGCAAACAGTTGGCATTTGCATGGAAACAGAATCGGAGGATCAACCCGAAATAGATTTTGAGGAAGAAGAGGATATTCTAAATTGGCTCCAAGCAGGCAACTCTTCCTCTTGTTTTGGAATTTTTCTTAATAATTCTTGCACGACTGAAGGTTATGATGAACATAAGGAAAAAGTCCAGGTTGATGGATTGGGAGAGCCCATCACAGACCACAGAAGGGGCAGGAAGACACCCCTCAAATACAACTTGGAGGAGGATATGACAACCACAGATAAAGAGGTTACTAAAGCTAAAGGCAAGGTAAAAAATTCTAGTGAAGAATGTTCTTTTCCAATTCAAGAAATCCCTGCAGGATGGATGCAGGACAAGGAGGAACACATTGAAGTCCAAAATACACCTGCTTATGAAGCAATGCACGAAAAGCTAGTAGAAGAAGACAAGGAAGAAGATGCACACGAAGATAATATGGTAGAGAGAAATCCTGTCCAAGAAATACAATTAGGCACTCAAGACAATAATCGGCCAGTTTTGGTGGCCACTTGGTTGTGGAGCCACCCAGAGCTCCTTGAAAAGCTAAAATCATTCTTGACCCAGTATATAGATGTTTTCGCCTGGCATTATAAAGACTTAGAAGGAGTGCCTGCAACTTATGGAGAGCACAAAATCCCTCTAGTTGATGGAGCCAAACCCATAAGAGGAAAGAGTTATAGACTTAATCCAAAATATGCTGAAGCTGTCTATGTGGAAATCCAGAAGATGGAGGATGTAGGAATCATCATTCCTGTAGAACACTCAGAGTGGCTCTCACCTATGGTTATAGTACCAAAGAAGAATACTAATAAAATCTGAATTTGTGTTGACTTTAGAGCACTCAACAAGGTGACCATTCCAGATGGTTTCCCAATGCCTTTTGCAGAACAGGTCATTGAAGAAGTGGCTGGGCATGCATTATATAGCTTTATGGATGGATTCAGTGGCTATAACCAAATATCAATACATCCAGAGGATCGTGAAAAGACTGCTTTTATCACACCTTGGGGAACATATGTGTATGTAAAAATGCCATTTGGGCTCAGAAATGCTCCAGCCACCTTTAACAGAACGGTCAATCTCATTTTTGGCCCCCTATTGCTGGAATCACTTAGAATCTTCATGGATGACTTCTCTTCGTTTTCAGGATCTCACAAAGAAACTCCTCTAGATTGTTTGGACCACCACTTGAGGCAGCTGCAGAATGTTTTCAAAAGATGCAGGGAGACTAAGTTAAAGCTCAATCCAAATAAATGTCATTTCCTTGTGACAGAAGGAACTCTCTTAGGACATGTGGTGTCGGATAAAGGTATGGCCCCAGATCCTGACAAAATCATTTCTATATTAAAGTTGCCTAAACCTAAATCCCCTAAAGAGATTCAGAGTTTCTTGGGGCATACTGGATACCATAGAAGGTTTATAAAAATGTATGTAGAGATAGCCAGACCTCTGGCTAGACTTACAGGTAAGGAAGTACCTTTTAAATGGGAAGAAGAGGAGGAAAAAGCATATCAAACATTACGGTCAAGGTTAGTGTCTGCTCCTATTTTGGTCACACCTGAGTGGTCAAAAATCTTTCATATACATGTAGATGCCAGTGCCTATGCAGTGGGGGCAGTTTTGACCCAACCCAGTGAAGAATTTAAAGTGGACAGACCAATTCAATATGCCAGTAGAATCTTGACCAAGGCTGAAAGGAATTACAGTACTACAGAAAGGGAAGCCCTAGCAATGGTCTTTGCTGTCCAAAAATTCCGTCATTACTTACTGGGAGTAAAATTTATTATTATAACAGATCACCAACCTCTAAAATACCTACTCAACAAACCACAAGCCACTGGTAGAATATGGAGGTGGTTATTGTTGTTCCAAGAGTTTGATTTTTCTGTAGTCCATAAACCAGGTAAAGAAAATGTTATGGCGGATCACCTATCCAGAATCAATATGATGAATCAAACTAGTGGAATCAATGATGATTTTCCAGATGCTCATCTGTTTGCTGTACAAGCTCAAGGTTGGTATTATGATATCAAAAATTTCATTAAAACTGGGTTGTATCCAGAAAAGGCTAGTGATGTGCAAAAGAAGAGAGTGCTAATCAAGAGTAGACCATATACCTTCATTGAAGATAAATTGTATAGACAGGGCAAGGATGACAGGTTCAGGAAGTGTTTGGTAGAAGAAGAAGAAGTGAGGGAAGTCCTTCACTCTGCACATGAAGGAACAGGTGGGGGGCACCTTCCAGGGCATATTATGAGTCAGAGGATATTGGATGCTGGTCTATGGTGGCCTACACTATTTAAGGATGCAGATGAATGGGGAAAGGCATGTGACATTTGCCAGAGGTGTGGACCTAAGCCAACAAAGCAGAGGCATAACCCCTTGGTTGTTTCCACTTCCTGGCAACCATTTGAGAAGTGGGGGCTAGATTTTGTAGGGCCCATCTACCCTCCCGCAATTCCAAAAAGAGAAAAATATCTCTTGATAGCTACAGATTATGCGACAAAGTGGGCTGAAGCTATTGCCTCCCCCTATTGCACTGCCCAAACTATTGCTGATTTCATTTATAGTAGCATCATTTGCAGGTTTGGATGCCCACTTGAAATTTGTACAGATCAAGGTACCCATTTTGTCAATAAGGTCCTGCAGGAAATTTTCAACAGGTATAGAATTCTACATAGGACCTCTTGTGCTTACTATCCAAGAGCCAATGGACAGGCTGAGTCGACAAATAAGGTTTTAATCTCAATGTTAAGAAAGGAGTGTATGTTATAACCCACTTCCTGGGGCATTGCTTATCAAGGTACCCTATGGGCATACATGTTAGCCTACAAAGAGGCCACAGGATATTCTCCATTCCAACTAGTCTATGGCATATTGCCCATTGAGCCCTTTGAATTTTTACATGGATCACCTAAGATAGCATTCATGCAGGGCAAGAAGGATTGTGATGTCTCTCAGAGGCTCGGAGCACTACATAAAGTGGAGGAGATTCGTCTACTAGCAACAAAACAATTGATAGAAACTCAGATGAAGAGGAAGGAGACACATGATTGACATCTGTGGAGCAACAACATTGAAGCAGGCATGTTAGTTCTTCTCCATAGACCTCATCTTCATACACAACTGAGAGGAAAATGGCTTCCACATTAGGAAGGACCTTACAGAGTCAAAACAATGCTAAATTGGGGTGCTGTGGAGTTAGAGACGTTGAAAGGAGAGGCCTTGCCACTGCTTAACATATCCAGGCTCAAGGCCTATCTTCAACACACTTGAAGAAGTATGGATAACCTGGAACTGCATATCTGTCCAGGTTGTGCATAGCTTTCCCATCTCATTTTGATCGGTTTTAGTAGCTTTCTTTATCAATTTCATTCTTGTTCCTGGTGTTTTTTAGCAAACCTAGAAGACATTCCATAACCTCTGCAAACGAAAAACTTTTGGGTATTTTTTGGAAATTTTTAATGCAATTTTAGCATTTTTCTAGCATTTTTTCTCCCTTTCCGATGTCATTTTCTTGCCAATTAGGAGGAATAGAAAGAGGCTCTCTGTGGTTTGATGGAAGAAATTGAACTTAGCCTTGTGGAAAATTTCATGAGAAATTTTTTCAAAATTTTCTGGCAATTTTTTGGATTTTTCCTTCATTTTTTCTCTATTTTTGGGTTATATTTCAAAAACAAAAAACACACACCCCAAGGTGTTTTTTTTGCTATAAAAAAAGAAAAAAAAAAGAAACCCCCCCCACCACCGACCATTCCCCCTTCCCCCCCCCCCCCCCCCCCCCCCCGCCCGCCCGCCCCCCTGCCCCCCCTTCCCCCCCCCCCCCCCCCCCCGCCACCGACTCCACTGACCAAAACCCCCCCGCCCCCCGTTCTGACAGCCGCCCCCCCCCCCCTTTTCCCCCCTTTTTTTTATTTATTTTATTTTTATTTAATTCTTTTTATTTTAGATTATTTTATTTTTTTATTTATTTTATTTTATTTTCTTATTTATTTTATTTTCTTTTTTAATAATTCTGTCTGAGTGTTGGAAAAAAAAAAGCGATCATTTTTATTTTTATTTTATTTTATTTTTTATTTTCATGGCTCAAAGCTTTTGGCTCTGGATTGTGCCTCGGTTGGCCGTTTTTTACAAAAATGGAGTCATTTTCATGTTTTTTGGCACCTTTGGATTCAGTTTTTGACTTTCCGGTTCACACCTGAATTCCTACGAGAGATTCAAGAAGACAAATGGGCGAAAGAAAGTGAAGCCCCTCCTCCCATTGAACTTGTGGATGATGCACACGACCAATTCCCACAAGACATCCCATCCATTTATGAGGAGCAAGAGAGCACCCAGTCTCAGGAAAGATTAGATTTTGAGTCTAACTCTCTACAAGAATTACCCCACTTCACAGGCCCATGGGAAGCCAAGTCTACTTGTATGAGAGCACCCACAGTGATGGTACGAAATGAGGACTCGATCATACCTAGGAACACAGAGGTAGTGAAAAACACTAAAGTACAATGCAACCTCACCTTAGAAGAACTACTCAAAGTAAGGCCAGAGCTATGGAAACATGTAGCCAAACAAGTACAAGAGATAGCAAAACCTCGTTCCCAGGTAGGATCCCAGAGAACAGTGCCAAAAATACCATTGGACAAGATAAGAGACATGAGTGAGGGCGAAGAGGGAAACACATATCTTCCTATCACCCATCAAGGATACACCACCAAGGCCATTTTAGACTCAGGCGCAGGGGTTGCAATTGCTACTACTTCCCTATGGAAGCGTTGGGGCAAGCCAGCACTCACGCCCACGAGAATGAAATTGCAAATGGCCGATGGTCACATAGAGAGACCCCTAGGCTTGTTAGAAGGAATAACTCTCACCACGTGTGGTGTCGAGTTCGAGCATACATTTGCTATATGTGATTTTAGCAAAAATCATGCCTATGAAATGATCTTGGGAAGGCCATTTATGCGACATTTGCAAGTGGTACAGGACTGGGGAACCAATTCTTTGTACCTGCAACACTTAGGTGTTACGACCAAAGTGAATCTCAAAGATTACTCTCATAGAGATGTCCCTCCTATCCAATGGAATCCCATCCATAGAGCCAAAGATGATACGAAATATGTGCACTCCATAGGATCAGGATCCTCATGGATGCATGAAGACACCCACCTATGGATGTGCAAAGTGGCAGTAGAAGAGGAGAAAAGAGAAAAGGCCAGAGAAATAGGTGCAAACGAAACACATAGACCCATTCAAGACCCAGCCTATGCACCTGTAGTATTTCCTGATGAAGAATTTGAACCCCATGGCTGGGCAAAAATCTTAGCAACAATGGATGTAGCCATCAATGAAGAACAATGGACACCCCACTGTGATGAGGATGGCTATGACATTTCAGTCTTCTCCATAGAGCCAATCATGGGAGAGGCAGTGTTAGAAGAGTGTGAGCTTAGCCCTGATGCATTCGAGGGTGCAAGTGACTCCGATCTAGAGTCAATCATCATGGACCCACCTTTTGCATCAGATGAAGAATACTTCTATGAAGTAGAATTTCAGCCCCAGAGGCACGGAGAGCTTACAAATGATGTAAGGCTAGCCACACATGTGACCCCGAAGGAAGAAGGAAAGAAAAGGAAGAAGAAAGAAGTCACACAAGCAGAGGAAGAATCTTTGTTTGAGGTCCCGAAAAATTTCAAGAAGTATGAGATAGATGACAGGAGAGTCATGATCAGAATGCCTAAACGAGAGGCGCAATCAGGCAAGGCCTATGACAAAAAAGAAACCACCAAGAAAATAGTGGTAGCTGTGGAAGAAGGAGAAGAAAGATGCACATACATAGGCCATGACCTGACAGAAGAGGAAGAACAAGAGCTAATAGCCTTGCTAAGAGAATACAGATATGTATTCGCTTGGAGTTACAAGGATTTGAAAGGAGTGGACCCTGACATATGCTCACACACTATCCCCATGACATCAGATGCCAAACCCTCTAAGCAAAAGCCATATACATATAATGATAATTATGCTGCCAAGATCAAAGAAGAGATAGATAGGCTGGTTGAAGCTGGATTTATCTATGAAATTGAGCACACTGAGTGGGCATCCCCCATTGTAGTGGTGCCCAAGAAAAACGGAAAGTTGCGTGTGTGCATTAACTTGAAGAAGGTTAATGCAGCCACAATTCAAGATAACTATCCGCTACCTATCACAGAGCATCTCTTAGAAAGAGTAGTAGGCAAGGAAGTGTACAGCTTCCTCGATGGCTTTTCAGGCTACAATCAAGTAGCATAGCTCCAGAATATCAACATAAGACGGCATTTGCCACCGAATGGGGCATATTTGCCTTTAGAGTAATGTCATTTGGGCTTACCAATGCACCAGCTACCTTCCAGAGGCTGATGTGCCATGTGTTTAAAGAGTTCTTAAGGAAGAATTTGGAAGTCTATGTTGATGACCTCTGTGCGCATTCCAACATTAGACAGACACATATACCAGAACTTAGACAAATCTTTGACAAATGTAGAGAATATCAAGTCTGCCTAAACCCAGAAAAATGTGTTTTTATGGTCAGGCAAGGCAAGATTCTAGGACACATAGTGTCAAAGAATGGCATATCCACTGATGAAGAGAAAGTGAGGGCCATAGCCGAGTTACCTAGGCCAAAGAACGTCAAGGAAGTGCCGGCTTTCATGGGGCATTGTGGTTACTACCGCCGGTTCATTCACATGTATGTTGTCATTGCAAAGCCCATGTACGGACTTCTGACTAACTTTGAGTGGACTGATGAATGTGAGAATTCCTTCAATGAGCTTAAACGGCGATTATGTTCAGCACCAATCTTAACCACACCAGATTGGAATAAGCCTTTCCATGTTCATGTGGATGCATCCAATTATGCTATTGGGTGTGTACTCGCGCAACCTACTGGTGAAGGTAATATGGATCTTCCAATTGCCTATGCTAGTAGACAATTGAATGCAGCTGAACAAAATTATACAACCACTGAACGAGAAGGATTAGGCATGGTATATGCAGTTAAAAAGTTTAGATATTATTTGCTTGCAAATAAGTTTAAATTTTTTACTGATCATCAGGCATTGTTGTACCTAGTAAACAAACCTTGCAACACAGGTAGATTAGTACGATGGTTTCTCTTACTAATGGAATACGACTTTGAGGTAGTGGTGAGGAAAGGGAAGACTCACTTGAGAGCAGATCATCTCTCTAGGCTCACATCTGGAGAGGCTTCACAAGGAGTGTCAGATGACCTTCCTGATGCTTACTTGTTTAATTTGGAAGTTGTACCTTAGTGGGCTAAGCCATTAGTACTAGTACTGACCTACGGGCCTAATCACCCAGTAATAAACACACAGGACAGAGAGGTAGTAAAAGCCCAGAAGTATCACATCATGGCAGGAAGTATGTACAAGCACACGGATCAAGGGATCTTGGCTTGTTGTGTAGAAGAGGACGAGTACGCTAAATGGTTGCAATTAGCACATGTAGGTGCATTAGAGAAACACTACTCAAAGCAATGAACCCTACAGACACTAAAGAGACTCAGAGTGCACTGGCCGACTATGGAAGCTGATGTCCAAACGTTGTGCAAGGAATGCCCAATCTGTTGCACTAAACCACCTGTGGAACATGCCACTCTTTATCAAGTGACCATTGTGCCAGATTGGAGTGAACCACTAGTATCCTTCCTGAGTACGAAAGCTTTCCCTCCAGACATGACTCTGGCTTAGAAAAGAATTCTAGAACAAGAAGCCCTAGATTACTCACTCATTGGTGATAATCTATACAAGCGTGGTAAAGATGGTTACCTGAGACTTTGTGTTCATGAGAGTGAATATCTAAAGATCTTGGAAACTGCTCACCAAGGTGTAGCAGGAGGACACTTTGGACCAGATTGGGTGATCAAGTCAATACTATTTGCAGGCTTTTGGTGGCCAACCCTTCACATGGATGCACACACCTATGTGAAACGGTGTGATGTGTGTCAAAGAACTCAGTATCCTATACACAAAGATGAGATGCCACTGAAACCTATGATGGGTGGACGTGCATTCTCTAAGTGGGGAATAGACTTTGTAGGTCCTATTAATCCCCCAGCCAAGGGTTCACATGTTGAGTATATCATTGTGGCCACGGACTATCTAACCAAATGGGTAGAGGTAAAAGCTACGACCAAGAATGATGCTCATACAACTGCTAAATTCTTGTTTGAGAATGTATTCACAAGATACGGGCTACCTATAGAGCTAGTAAGTGACAGGGGCACTCACTTCTTAAATGAAGTTATTGAAAATTTGCTCCAGGAATTCTTGGTAGTACATAAGAAGTCTGCCCCATACCACCCACAAGCTAATGGGCAAGCCGAAAGCACAAACAAGATTCTGTGCACTGTGTTAACCAAACTAGTGAATAATAAACGCTCTGATTGGAACAAACAGCTACACCATGTTGTTTGGGCATACCGAGTCGCCTACAAAACGGTACTCCAAGCCACCCCCTTTCAGATGGTATTCGGTCAAAATGTAGTGCTACCGTTGGACTTCTTAATACCTACATTGAAAGTAGCACAAGAGCATGAATGGACGGGTCATGAACTCTCCTCTAGACTTTTTGACCTTGAACGATTAGGAGAAACAAGACTGAGAGCAGCTGCAGGGATATATGCAGCTAAGAAACGACAGAAGGCATACTTTGATGCTCACGTTAAGGAGAAAGGTTTGAAGGTAGGCGACCTAGTACTAATCTACACTTTGAAACAACATGTGAGGAAGCTAGAAAAGAGAGGCTACGGACCTATGATCATAAATAGGATCTCCACAAGTGGAGCAGTACAACTAGCCACATTAGAAGGCGATGTTCTCCCAAGCTACATAAGCGGATGCAGGGTCAAGTTGTATCAAGAACCTCTCACAGAGGAAATGATAAGTCGACTCAATACTGCTAAGAAACGCAAAGAAGAAGAAAAGAGAATTCGAGAAGAAGCCCAAGCAGAAGCTTTAGAGCGCATATGGAAAATGAAACTAAGAAGACAAGGCAGAGAGCAACCTAGGCCAGATGCATATGCAGATCAAGGATATCACGTGGCTATGTGTGAAGTTTCAGGCATCAGCTCTCATAGGATAATTGATCGACGTCCTTTTATAACCTTAGATATAGGACAAGGAAAGGATGCAAGGACTGTTAGAGCCCTAATTGACTCAGGGGCAGCCACTAGTGCTGTTAAATTGTCTTACTGTCAAGAGTTGAAATTAACTGTCAATCCTATAGAAGCATATCTCATAGGATTGGGAGGTGTGGAAACCCCTTGCATGGGTGAGGTGGAACTTCCCCTCTATATTCAAGACAAAGCAATGACAGTCAAAGTACTAGTGTGTCAAGATGAGGACCTCACTAAGCCTCTTGTCTTGGGTCAAGACTGGATCTATGATCATGCAGTCAACCTAAACCTAAGAAGCGGACTTCTTCAGGTATGGGTAAATCATAGTCGAATTACAGTTGAACTGGAAAATGAGGCACTCAAGGAACTAGGTAAGGCACGAACTCCTGTTCCTTCCAGGGGTGCACATGAAGTTGACCATGCTATTCTTGTCCAAAACAATGTGATGCAGAGAGAGGACTGTCGCAACAACAAAGTCAAGGATAAGAAGGCACTCCCTTCTGTTCCAAAGGCCAGAGGGATGCAGCAACCAAAGGCAGATCGAATACAAAAGAAGCAGAACACTACCTATACTGGGGGCCAAAAAAAGGAGCAAAGCAGATTGTTTCAGCCAATGAAACAAGTATGGAGGCAAAAAGGCGAACACCCTGTTCCGACCATGCCAACCCCACGGCCAAAACCTCTTATTAGTAATCAACAACACGACAATAATAAGAAGTCCTTCATAAATTCTTCTGCGAAAGTGAAGTCTATTTGGGTACCCAAGAATTCAATGAAGGGCAGCCCACAATCACGACAAATCTGGGTGCCTAAGGCTTGCTTGCGGGCTCAAATAGCTACACCAAGGCCAAACCCTGTACAACATGTTTCACTCACTCGAACATCTGAGGCCCACTCTTACACATCATGCACAAACACGTATTCTTCCATAAGCACAAGTAGAATCACTTGTAAATGGGTCCCTAAAAGCCCCATTTTTCAAGTAAATACCCCTATCACACTCTCCAGAGTCTCCACAAAGTCAAGATCAAAACCTATCCATTGCATTTGGCAACCTAAAACTTGTAATAAACCCCCGGACCCCAGTTGTAAATCCATGTCCACCTACTAACTATGTCACTCTCACACTACATCATTCCGCTTAGTTCTTAGGTCTACCCAATTCCTAACTACACACAGAAGCACCGAGCACTTACTAACCCCCTAACCTCTCCGGAGCCTCATGTTAATGTTGTAACGGGGACACAGTGTCATTTTTGTGTCCATTGCAATGTTAACATTTATTCATGTATTCTCACAGAACCAGCTGCAAAGTTTTCAACATGGCTGAGGCGGCAGAAACTAGCTCTCAAACAGAAACGAGCCAGCAAGTGGTGGACTTAGACAGTTTACCCGTTTTGCCTGAAACAAACGAAAGACCAGAAGAATTGCAGGCCATCAAAATCATACCTATAGCGGACCCTCCCAGTGGCCATACCATGCCCGTAGGAAAAGCTTCCCACTGGTTTAGTGAAGTGGCAGGACCCTTGGGAGAGGGAACATACCTATGGGAATCAGAGTTGGACTTTAATGGGAAGCAAGGCAAATACCATTTCTTTACAAGAGAATTTGAGAAGTTACAAAATGCAGAAGGTCTACGTTCGGTATGGAAGAAGGCAGGATTGGATGCATATTTCAGTGCACGGCTCCCAAAGCCTGACTTCATGCGATGCTACTATCTCATCAACACCTTGACTCCAAACAAGAACCCAAAAGGTGCAAGCTCATTTGTGATCCCATCTCTAACGAAAGGAAATGAGCTCAAGAGATTTAGGTTATCCAACAACTTGGTGAGAGAGGCCCTAGATATGCGCGGAATGCATATTCCTACAGAGAAGGAAACCCTAGTGCCGGATTACATGAAGAATCAAAGCCTCACAAAACTCAAGGACATGGTGTCCATGACGCCTAATGTTGCAATACACCTTTGCATGTGCATGCAACACTTTGCTTTTCCTGCCCAAGATAGATTCACCATGCCGCCCCAAAAGATTTGGTTTAGTTTGTATTTGGCAGAGACACAGAGCCTCACCATCAACTTACCCCACTAGATAATTGATCAGATACACCTAGCTCACAAACGATGGCCGCGGAAACAGGTTTTATATGGATGATGTGCTCTGACGAGAATCATTTATAGGTGTTTGGCTTATGACATCCCTATTCAACGGGCCCTAATGTGGAATCGTGTAGAGCAGTTTAGAGGTAGGACATCCACTGGACCCCCTTCTAAGAAGATGAGAGGTACTGTCCAAGTCCCTTGTGCTCAACCATGTGGAGCCACCCTAACACCAGACGTCACCCCTCCACCCCGAAGAGTCCGACCATTCACACTCTGACTTCCAAGCCGCAGCACCGATGGTTCTACCTTGATATTCCCTCCCATCCCAAACGATCTTGAATTTCCCAGTGGTGCACCTTTGGAAGAACTCACGAATGAAGATTTCGAACAATTATTACAAGATGTAGAGTTGGAGGCAGAAGAGGCACAACAAGTGGAGAATGTGCAAACGCAAGCAACAACCGCCCAAGTACCTGTCACCACAGTGGAAGTGGATGAAGAGGATGATGAAGATGAAGATCAGGAGGAAGATGAGGAGGATTATGATCAAGAGCATCATGATGAGCAACAAGAAGTGCCAGAAATTGTAGGTGCACCTACATATACAGCTCAACTACAAAGGTTATACGACACAATCAAAGCAGTGCAAGAAAGGCATCAACTCTCTCTTGTGTCAGGTCAAGCTTTGATGCAAGAAATGCTATCAGATGATGGGGTGGATCAACATTTCATTGACACCCTCAAATTAGTGTCAGAGTCTTTAGGAGTTCCGTAGGCTGTCCACACTGCAGTCCGCCAATCCGTGAGGTATGACAAACGCAGAGTCGACACATTACCACGAGCAGGTAAGACTATCAGGATGCTCGTCACAGAACAAGAGGTAACCATTGAAGCCATAGCTACCCCCACTACCACCATTGACCTCTCTGTCAAAACCTTCGTTCAGACATCACCCATCTCACCCGAGCATCCCCCATCACCACCTTCTCCACCCCCACCACCACCACCACCTCCCACCATGGAAGAAATGCCAGTCATCACCTCTACCTTCACTTATAACCCACCCTCAGTCACATCATTTTCCTTTCAAGAACCCACCTCACAAGACACCCTCTTCTCTTTCATCACCAATCCCTTGTACACTTCAAACCTTCTATCCTCCGAACCCATAATTGCTCATCCCATAATCCCAAGTGTGGTTGGAAACCCTGCACCCACAGAAGGCACCCTGTGTTTCCCAGCCTATCCCCCAATACGGATACCTCCATTCCATGACCCTCACTTCCCATCTGGCCCCTACGCCTCTTTCAACCTAACCTCACCACCCCAATACCCGTCCTTTGTGGAGCAGTTCATCCTCTCTCCAATGTTTCAGAGGCACATTTCCCCATTGTTCGCAACGACATCAATTTACATGAACACCACACTCACTTCACCTACCATACCCACCTACATGGTAGCCCCTGTACACACCACTTTGTCTGACCCAATGGACATTTCACCCACCACAGCACCTCTCCCCACGATTCCACCATCTCCCCCTCCCTTACCCCCCACCTCACCACTCACCACATCATTGGCACACACAGCATTCACTACCTCCCTCCCCAATCCCACCTCCCCTGCATTCCAAACCTTTCCCCTTGCATCTCATAATGTAAATAGCACGTTCAATACATTACTTCAGTGTGCACATCAACTACAACAAGAATACCATCAATTGGAAGAACGCACTGCTGCCCTCCAGGCAGAATCTCAACGTCTGCAAGCTAGAGTCAACACTCTTGAAGCCGATTACCAAACGCTCCTAACCGAGCATACCACCTTACAGCAGGCTCACTCCGAATCAGAATCAAAGGCATTGACAGTAGATGATCAAGCAGTCAAGGAACTAGAAACAGTGCTCCAAGCGCAAATGATATCTAATGCTACACTCAGACGCAACCTTGGGCTATTAAGGAAGCATATGGCAGCAGCACTAGAAGAGAACAAGAGGCTTCAGCAACAAAACCAAGAAAACTTTGAAGCGGCTATGGAAGGAACTCCAGGAGCAACCATTAGCCCTACCAAGTATAGAGCAGTCCCATCAGAAGACATTCGCATCTTACTCGAGGAGCACGCAAATTTCTTAGAGTCATATGAAAAGTTAGAGACTGAATGTGCAGACCTAAAGAAACAGATAGCCCGTGCCCCCACAGCTCAACAGGAGTCAATAATCTTGGAACGCTCCACAGAAGAATTAGAGACCCTCCGTAAGCAGGTGGCAGAACTCCAAGCATGCCTCGCACCATATGAAAGGCCACCCTCGCCCACTGAAGAACCAGAACCTGAAACAGTAGTGGAAATCCCCGTCGATGACAGCTATGAAGAGCCGTACGAGCCGATGCCAACACCCGGTGGTCGAACTACAGAGGAAGGACAGGACACTTTAGAAATTCAAGTTCCAGATTGGGTCAAAAGGGTCGAGAAAGTGGGTAAGACACATGATGATCGCGTTGCCGTGCAAATGCAATCTCTCACAAATCTCGAAGAAACTGTCCTTCGGTCTTCTTATTTTCAGAACCTATCCCACCAACGGTTAATCACAACATCAGAGTCGCAGTACATGCCTTATTTTGTCTTGCTACATGATTATAATGCAGAAGTTAAAAGACATACAGGGAAGGAGCCCACATTTGCCACTCAATTTGAGCCAGAGGACTTACCGGCAGATGTGCATGCTGGCTCGATCTTCCAGCCTAATTGGCGTGCACGTCTACTAACCGATTACCCTGAGATGATGAGCACCTGGGCAACCATGCCACTGTATATCAAGTATAATCCATGCTATTGCCCAATGGTACGTCGCAGATCATGGCAAGCATTTGCGATCAAGGTACGCAACAATAAAGAATGCTCGGCTTGGGTTAACTATCCATATTTTGCTCCACCTCGAGGGACCCCAACCGTAGCCTACATGATATCAACAATTCGGCACTGGTCTACACGTCTAAATAATGTACCCGACATAGCAGCGAAAATGTGTATGAAAATATTCGAGCTCATGACCATTGTCTTCAAAACCTTTCTGAAGGTACAAGCTCCATACATCTCTGCCCCTAGATTCTCTCAAGGTAACAAGGATTTAGTCTACGACATGAGCCAGACTCCCTCGGTCACTATAATCTTTGCCTGGCATGCACGAATAAAGTACTTACCCACATGCTTCAAGCAGACATTTGAGGAAATGTTCTCTACGGGATTCTGGGAGTATCATTCCGAAATTTTCATTCCCAGACCCACACATTTGCTACATCTATTCGCAGTAGAACAAGCGATCCATGCAGATCAGTTACGTCTGCCACATCCGGACATTCCAGGACCAATTGATTGGGATCGTATGATGACAGATTTGGCCAGAGGGCTACGCATACAAGAACATCAGCTTGCCACTCAGGTTGTGGAATATTACATTCAACACTCCCAGCAACAAGGGTCTGTCAGGGACGATAGACACGAGAGAGGAGGGGGTGTTGGAACTAAAGGACTTGTTGCGAACATTTGTTTTATGTAGGGTACAAGTTTCAAATTATGTAAATACCTTTGGGAAGTCTTCAAATACTTCAAGAAGGCTCATATTATTCATAAAATGTAGCAAAAATACCACGTGAGTTCTAGAACATGGTGAGTCAAATTAGTGAGTCACAAGGGAGCTTCAGTGGTGTCCTAGTGGAAGGTCGATGTGGCTAGTTCTCAAAGTCCATCAATACTTTGCTTATTTGAGCACTTGAGTCATGTAATACCTCCATCCAAGTGTCTACCACGAATTTAGATGTATTAGGAAGGTTTTAGATTAGTTTCCCATGCTATAAAAAGAGGAGAAAAGTCGTGATCTTGTGGGATGTCCAAGAGAGTCATATGTGTATCTCTACACTGCTATAGTTTTGTATGCAGAGATTGCAGAGCTTGTATCTCCCTCATTATATATCCAAATTACATGTTTGATAGCTCATTGGAAAGATCTTACTGTCTACTTTCTTCCTGTAAATGTTCATAATCATTGGATTTGTGAGCTGAGAGAAATAATCTCTGCAAGTAGTGTGTGTTCTCTGTTTTTTATCCCTGCTGAAGGTCTCCATTAAACCTCAAAATTGCAGAGGTCATATCTCCTTGTGTATGTATCCAAATCATGTGTTCTTTGGCTTGTTAGAAAGATCTTTAAGTCTACTTGTATTCTGGAAAGTTTCAAAGTCATTGGAGTTGTGAGTTAAGAGCAGTAGTCTCTGCAAGTGATGTGTGTCCTCAGGTTCATCTCTGTTTCAAGGTCTCCATTAAAGCTGCATATTGCAGAGGTCATAGCTCATTGTGTATTTATCCATTTGAGGTGTTCTATATCTTGTTGGAAAGCTCTTAGAGTCTAGTTTATGTGTATGAAACAGTTTTGGAAAATTCCAAGTGAGTAAAGAGAAATTTTCTCTGTAAGAAAATTGGTCTGTGCATACAAGTTTGTGAAAAAGTCAACTAGGTCCTGTTGGGTTTCACCTACTTCTAGCTGTACTTTGGAGATCAATAAACTCCAACATTGGTATCAGAGCAAGTACTTGGAGGCTTGGAGAAGGTTATCATACCTTGACGAAGAATTTGAAGCTATCAAGGAAGCAGTTCATCATCAACACTACACAAAGGTAGAAGAAGATTGCAAGGAGGCATCTGAAGCAACATCCAAGCAAAGAAAGGTGCACATACCTCATTTACAAGGTAAATATTATATTTCTTCTCATCACACACATTGGAAAGGAGGCTTAAAGGAGGAAGCTTAGCATTTGTATTATGGGAGACCAACATGCACAAATAGAGAAGCTTGATAAGACCAATTATCAAGCATGGAAGTTTAGAATCACAGCATACTTGCAAGGTAGAGGCTTGTATGGTTTGATTGACGGCACAGATATCAAACCCACATTACCAGAGGACCCAAATCAGCAACAATTGAGGGAGTTTAGACTTTGGAATGAGAGAGACAAAAGGGTTATATTCATTTTATCACAAAATATTCAAGATTCAATGGTAGGACACATACAAGATCTAGACACAAGTAGAGATGTTTGGCTTGCATTGGAAAGGTTGTATGCTACAGGTACAAGAGCAAGGAAGATTCAACTCAAAAATGAGTTGAATAACATAAAGAAAGATACAAGGACATCGGTCAATGATTACATATTGAAAGTTAAAGAGATTGCAGATCAACTAGGATCAATTCAAGCTCATGTGGAGGACGACGACTTGGTTGCACATACTCTCAACGGACTCAAAGATGATGAGAGATGGAAACCCTTCATTACTTCAGTTTATGTCAGAGGAGAATTACCAGATTTTGATCAACTTATTGCCCTTATGGTCACGGAGGAGATGAATCTAAATGGTTCTACTTCAAATCAAAAAGGATCTCAAGGACAAGCTCTTTATGTAGGATCATCAAGAGGTGGAAACAGAGGTGGAAGAGGTTCAAATAGAGGTCAAGGAAGAAGGAGCGATGATCAAAGGACTTCAAGTGGCTTCTTCAACACAAGAGGAAGAGGAAGATCAAGCGCTAGAGGTACGAGAGGCTACTACAACTACAACCAAAGACAAAGGAGTGAAGATAATAAGAACAATTGCTATATATGTGGAAGGTATGGACACTATGCCAAAGATTGTTATCAAAATGAAAATAATCAAGGTGGTAATCGAAGAGGAGGCTATTCAAGAAGAGGTAAACAACAAGGAAATTATGCAGTTGAAGGTAAAAGTGATGATTATGATTCTCTTCTTATGATGAATGTAGAAACTAAGATGAATGCAATAGCGATGTATGGTATGTAGATAGTGGTTGTTCTAATCACATGTCTCATGATGCTTCATGGTTTTCTAATATGCATAATCCGTCATGTAAAGGTCATGTTGAAACAGGAGATGATACAACACATAAGATTATGCAGGTTGGAGATGTTGTTATGCAGGATAAGAGCAAGACAAATTGCTTGAAGGATGTACTTTATGTGCCAACGATCACTAAGAATTTGATGTCGGTTGGTCAAATGGTAGAAAAAGGTCTACAAGTGAGATTTAATCATGCAGGTTGCTTCATTGAGGATCCAAAGCAAAGGAGGTTAATTGCTAGAGGTCAAAAACAAGGTAGATTGTTTACATTCAAGGTAAACCCAAATCATACAAACTATTTCTCTTATGGTATGCATCGAATAGCAGAGCTTGATCTATGGCACAAAAGGATTGGACACATGAATGTACACAGGTTAAAGGAGCTATCAAAGAAGAGGATTGTTGAAGGATTACCTGATCTTACTAAGCAACATATGGTGCATCTTTGTGAAGCATGTCAAATGGGTAAGCAGAGTAGACAACCTTTCAAGCATTCAAGCTATGTAAGTGATGGTTTACTAAATCTCATACACACAGATGTGTGGGGACCTACTAAAGAGGCATCCTTGGTTGGTAATAAGTACTATGTATCATTCATTGACGATCATAGTAGAATGATATTTTTGTATTTTATTAAACATAAGAGTGAGGTCTTTGATTGTTTCAAGAAGTTCAAATCATATGTCGAAAAGCAAACAGGAAGGTATATTAAGAAGCTAAGATCCGATGGAGGAGGAGAGTATTTTTCTCAAGCTTTTACTGATTTTTTGTATGATGAAGGTATCAAAAGAGAAGTTACATGCAGGTATACTCCACAACAAAATGGAGTCGCAGAAAGAAGAAACAGAATCATAGAAGAAGCATCTAGAAGCATGCTTAATGATATGTGTTTGCCTAATTATTTTTGGGCTGAAGCTGTTAGCACAAGTGTTTACATTATGAATAGAGTTCCGACTGCTGGAGTTCATCATTTGACACCATATGAGGTATGGCATGGAAGGAAACCAAGTGTAAGTCATTTGAAAGTATTTGGCTGTGTATGTTATAAACATGTACCTAGTGAGGTGAGATCTAAACTTGATGCGAAATCAGAAAAATGTATATTTATTGGTTATGCAGATACTCAAAGAGGATATAGATGCTATAATCCTCATACCAATAAGGTTGTTGTGTCAAGAGATGTAAACTTTGATGAATCACTTTCATGGTATGCAGATAAGAATTGTTTGCAGGTCATGGATGAAAATGAAGAAGGTGTGGTTGAAGGAGATGAATGCATAGTTCAGCCATCAGGAAGTTTAAATGATGAAAGGAGTGGTTTAGATGAAGAAAGAGGATCACCTTTCAATGGAAGATTAAGGCAAGAGTCACCTCCAAGTGTTAAAAGTAAAGGTAAACTCAAACTTGTTGAAGTTAATGATGAAGGAGAGGAAATTAGTGATGTATGTGAGTATGGAGAATCATCAAAGGTTCCTAATAAGAAAGGAAGAGCATCTACATTGGAGGTAAGAAGAACTTCAAGAGTAAGTAAGCAACCTCAAAGGTATACTTATGAATATTTCATGAATACTCATTATGCTTTTATGACAAAAGTTGAGCAAGAAAATGAACCCACATGTTATGATGAGGCCAAAGGAGATGAAAAGTGGGAGAAAGCAATGAGAGAAGAAATGGAAGCACTACAGGATAACAAGACTTGGAATTTAGTTCCAAGTACACCAAAGCAAAAGGTAATTGGTTGCAAGTGGGTTTTTAAGATTAAAAGAAATAGTGATGGTAGTGTGTCTAGATATAAGGC
The DNA here is from genome assembly GCA_020310875.1 of Ceratopteris richardii. Taxonomy (NCBI): domain Eukaryota; kingdom Viridiplantae; phylum Streptophyta; class Polypodiopsida; order Polypodiales; family Pteridaceae; genus Ceratopteris; species Ceratopteris richardii. The sequence goes on from CM035428.1 coordinate 11,911,250, forward strand.
TAGACTTGTAGCAAAAGGATATAATCAAACTCAAGGTGTGGACTATGAGGAAACATTTAGTCCAGTAGCAAATATGGCAACGGTGAGAACTTTGTTGGCTTTAGCTGCAAGTAAAAGGTGGAATATATATCAACTCGATATAAAGAATGCCTTTCTTAATGGTGAGTTAAATGAAGAAGTGTATATGTCACAACCAAATGGTTATGTGGATGCAAAATGTCCTAATCATGTATGCAGGTTAAAGAAGGCATTGTATGGTCTTAAGCAGGCACCAAGGGCATGGAATGCAAGGTTGGTAAAATATCTTATGCTGCAAGGATACACAGCGAGTCATGCTGATCCTTCACTTTATGTAAAACATGTAGATGGCATGTGTGTCTATGTATGCATTTATGTGGATGACTTGTTGATTACAGGGAATGATGCAAAAGCAATTGATGAGATAAAAGGTAATTTGGGAAAGGAATTTAAAATTTCAGATCTTGGTTTGCTCAGATACTTTCTTGGGATTGAAATTGTGTATAGCGATGAAGGTATGTGGTTGATACAAAGAAAGTATATATGTGATATGCTCAAAAGGTTTGGTATGCAGGAATGTAAATTTGTTTCTACTCCAATGGAATGTAATGTAAAGCTAAGCGCAAAGGAAGGTGATGAGTTGCATGATATGAATGTATATAGATCCATGGTAGGATCTTTGATTTATGCAACAAAAACTAGACCTGATATATGTTATGCAGTGGGAGTATTGTCACAGTTTATGCATGAACCTAGAGTACCTCATATGCATGCAGCGAAAAGAGTGCTTAGATATTTGAAAGGTACCATGAACGAAGGATTATTTTATAGTCATGATGCTGATCTAACTCTTAAAGTCTTTAGTGATGCAGATTGGGCTGGAAGCAAAGATGACAGAAGATCCACAAGTGGATATGTGGTAATAGCAGGAAACAAGACATTAACATGGAGTTCAAAGAAACAGCCTACAATTGCTTTATCTTCTACAGAGGCTGAGTATAGAGGTTTAGAATTGGCTACTACTGAGGTTATGTGGTTTAAAAAGTTGTTTCATGACTTGAATGTGCAGGTTGATGTACCACTGATATATGGGGATAACTTGAGCAGCATTCATATGACCTCAAATCCTATTTTTCATGCTAGAACAAAGCATATAGAGGTTCACTATCATTATGTTCGAGAGAAGGCCATGAACAATGAAGTGCAGGTTTCTTTTGTTGGAACAAAGGATCAAGTTGCAGATATCTTCACCAAATCCTTGGATGGACCAAAGCTTCAAAGATTCAACTATATTCTTGGCATGAAGGAAATACCCTTTGAAACTTGAGGGGGAGAATGTTGCGAACATTTGTTTTATGTAGGGTACAAGTTTCAAATTATGTAAATACCTTTGGGAAGTCTTCAAATACTTCAAGAAGGCTCATATTATTCATAAAATGTAGCAAAAATACCACGTGAGTTCTAGAACATGGTGAGTCAAATTAGTGAGTCACAAGGGAGCTTCAGTGGTGTCCTAGTGGAAGGTCGATGTGGCTAGTTCTCAAAGTCCATCAATACTTTGCTTATTTGAGCACTTGAGTCATGTAATACCTCCATCCAAGTGTCTACCACGAATTTAGATGTATTAGGAAGGTTTTAGATTAGTTTCCCATGCTATAAAAAGAGGAGAAAAGTCGTGATCTTGTGGGATGTCCAAGAGAGTCATATGTGTATCTCTACACTGCTATAGTTTTGTATGCAGAGATTGCAGAGCTTGTATCTCCCTCATTATATATCCAAATTACATGTTTGATAGCTCATTGGAAAGATCTTACTGTCTACTTTCTTCCTGTAAATTTTCATAATCATTGGATTTGTGAGCTGAGAGCAATAATCTCTGCAAGTAGTGTGTGTTCTCTGTTTTTTATCCCTGCTGAAGGTCTCCATTAAACCTCAAAATTGCAGAGGTCATATCTCCTTGTGTATGTATCCAAATCATGTGTTCTTTGGCTTGTTAGAAAGATCTTTAAGTCTACTTGTATTGTGGAAAGTTTCAAAGTCATTGGAGTTGTGAGTTAAGAGCAGTAGTCTCTGCAAGTGATGTGTGTCCTCAGGTTCATCTCTGTTTCAAGGTCTCCATTAAAGCTGCATATTGCAGAGGTCATAGCTCATTGTGTATTTATCCATTTGAGGTGTTCTATATCTTGTTGGAAAGCTCGTAGAGTCTAGTTTATGTGTATGAAACAGTTTTGGAAAATTCCAAGTGAGTAAAGAGAAATTTGCTCTGCAAGAAAATTGGTCTGTGCATACAAGTTTGTGAAAAAGTCAACTAGGTCCTGTTGGGTTTCACCTACTTCTAGCTGTACTTTGGAGATCAATAAACTCCAACAGGACTGATTAGACAAGGAAGCCAACAGAGAGAGCCAGAGCGAGGTGAAGGATTAAGTAGACAGAACAGTCGGCGCAAATCTGGCAGATAGGCTCTTCACATTTTTTCCAAATCAACACCTTTACAACAGTGATTCTCATCACTAGCAATCATTGTAAATACCATTTCATAATTTTGTAGCTCCATTTTGTGCAAGCCAAGGAGTCCTTGAGCTTGAGGAGCTTTAGGAGTACCTACCTGTCAGTTTTCACATTTTTTAGACTTCGTTTGAACCTCCGAATAGGGTAGAGAACCTAATTTTTAACTAGGTCGGACACTAGGTCTGAACATGGCCAAAACCTAGTCAAAAACTATAAAAAGAGCTAGAAGGCTCATTTTTGAGGTTAGATTGTAATTGAAATGAACTTGTAAGAGCTTTTTGAAAGTAATCTAAGAACTCCATTGCTTCTCACTCTTTGTCTTGCTGTGTGTGCGCGTGTGTGTGTATGTGTGTGCATGTTTGTGTGCTTCTCACTCACGCACTTGTGCCTCCACTTGCTCGAGGTCTTCATACCATCCTCACGTCTTCCCGGATTGACATTAAAGGAGGTGCTACTTATCACTGAGCTACATGTACCATCAGGTTTACCCACTTAGTGCCAATGGCCTTCTTGCTAGGAGGCAAGTCACATAAAGACCATGTACCATTCTTCATTATAGCATCATATTCAGATTGCATGGCAGCCATCCAATTTTCTGAATTCTGTGCTTCATCAAAAGAAATAGGCTCATTCTCATCACAGAGACTAGACGCAGCCATAGCATAGCAACCTGATGCAAAGGAGGCACTATGAGAGCCTAAACGAGTCCGATATGAGAAAGGTGCATCTAATTTGTTGTCACGCAAAGTCTGCACCAGCCATTTTGGCATAGTTTTTGCCTGCTCAATATCAGCTCTCTCATCAACAAGTACTTCATGTAAATCTGCATCAAAAATAGAATGATCTGCATCATCATATGAAACCTGCAAAGGCTGAGAAGTTGCCTCATTAGGACCAGCACTAGACTGTCCACCTGTAAAAAGAGGCATCAACGTATCATACATGTCTTTGGAGCTAACAGATGTCTCCTTAGTACATGAAAGCAATGGCTGAATAGCGTCTTCCACAAAGACAACATCACGGCTAACCAGAATGCGTTTAGTCTGTGGATGGTACAAACGATAGCCTTTACTTTCAGAACTGTACCCAACAAAAATACATTTTACTACCTTATCATCCAATTTTTTGCGATGTTGTTCAGGCACTAATGCATATGCCAAACAACCAAAAACATGCAGATGAGCAATAGATGGCTTGCGGTCATGCCAAGCCTCATATGGAGTGATAGACTGCAGCACTTTAGAGGGACACCTGTTCAGTACATATGTTGCACACATGATAGCCTCAAGCCAGAAACTATGTGGTAAAGTCTGACTCTTGACCATGCACCTCGCCATCTCCATGAGTGACCTATTCTTTTGTTCAGCAACTCCATTCTGTTGAGGTGTATATGGCACTGTACACTGGTGTTTTATCCCACGTTCAGCCAAAAATGCATTAAAATCAGAAGACATATATTCCCCCCCTCGATCAGAACGGAGAGTGCCCATTTTACATGCTGACAGATTTTCAGCCAAAACCAAAAACTGTTTAAAGCACATGAACACTTCGGACTTTGCTTTGAGTGGATATACCCATGCATGCCTAGAAACATTATCAATGAAAGTCACAAAGTAAAGGTAATTCCAAAAAGAGGGTGTCTGCATAGGACCACAGACATCACTATGTACAAGCTGCAATTTCTGCGTAGCCCAAACTGAACCATCTTTTGGAAAGGAGGAACGCTGCATTTTGCCCAAAATACAGTCTTCACATACATGTTTTCCACGTGCCTCAAGCTTGGGCAAAGAAGACACCATATCAGATTTCTGCAGGTGTAGCAAACTAGCAAAATTCAGATGACCAAAGCGTGCATGCCAAAGCTTTGCATCTGACATAGCCTAAGAATCATGAACTGCACATGCCGAATCATTCACAGATCTTTCATAGTCTATGAGCTTATACAGCCCACGACATAAAATTCCAGAAGCAATAAACACATCGCCATTTGATAGATTATGAGTTGTACACCTGTCACCAACAAATTTCACAACCAAGCCAATCTTGGCTAATGCAGAAACTGATAACAGATTCTTCTTGATCCTTGGCACAAATAAAGCATCTGACAAGGTGAAAGAACTACCATCAGGAGTAGTCAGAATGATCTTACCAACTCCCATAACAGGATAAGAGGAGTTGTTGGCGCATGTGACAATATTCCCTGTAGGGGCAGGCTCGAGTGAAGAGAAGAAACTGCGCTGCGAGGTAATATGTTTCGTCGCCCCACTCTCAAAGTACCAAACATCTGAGTCCACTGCAGACATGCACTGCTCATGAGAAGATGGGTCAAAACTGCAAACAGTTTGCCTCTTTTGCAGCCAGTTTTGGACAGTTCTTTATGATATGATCATTCCCTTTACAATACTTGCAAAACAATTTCTACTTTTCTGATTTCTTCTCATCTTTATCCTGATTCTTCAAATGTGCAGCATTTGCATATTTCTGCTTACTAGTAGAAGAGCTCCATTTTCCTTTGCCCTTTTGACTAGCGAGGAAAGCTTGATCTGCAACATGGATAATGGACCTGTTCTGCCTGGACTGATCTTCCTATAATAGAACAGAGACTAACTCCTCAAATGATAAGGCATTCGGATTGCCTTTCATCATCAACCGAAGAGTAGAAGCAAAACTCTGATATGAATCAGGAAGACCATTCAGAACGATCTGCACAAGTGAGCTATCTGGTATAACTTCATCAGCAGAAATCAATTGTTCCTTCAAATCTTTGATCTTCGTTAGGAAACTGTCCATAGAATCATCTTCATTCATATTCTCACTCTCCAACTGTTTTCGGAGGTAAGCAACACGAGCCTCATTCCTAGCTTGGTACAATGTGGTAAGTGTATCCCAAGCATCCCTAGCTGTTTTGCAAGAGCGAATATGAGGAATAATGACACGTTTGACAGACAAAGCTATCAATGCATGTGCCTGGGCATCTCTGTCATCCTAATGAATTTGCTCTGCAGTAGCTGCAACAAAAACAACAGCACGAACAGGAATCTCTGGAATATCATCTTCGACACCATCTTCATCAGCTCCAGCACCTGTATTTGCAGTACCTGTCGTTGCAGGTGTAACAAGACGTCTTTCAACACCCTGCACAATGTTCCACAATCCTTTTGCAACCAAAACATGTCGCATCATATAAGCCCATAATGGGTAGTTGGTACCATCCAACTTATCCTCAACAGCCAACATACGGAATACATCACTGCTTTCAGCCATGGCCGGTGACTAAAATACCTTGATGCAGAAAATTGAATGTATCTCAAAAAGTTGAACAGAACTGCCCAGACGAGTTCTGCTAGACCTGTAGCAGACTTCGAGACGCTTAAACTGGCGAATAGAAACTGTTATATACCTTTGGCACAAAAAGACAAAATAGCCTGCACAAGCACTGCGATAGTGCGTTCCGAGGCCGAATCGAGCTCAGATCGCGATTTTGGCACCATACAGCAAAGCTGTTTTGATCTCGGAAACACATTGAGTATGCTCACCAAAATTCGTGCGATTTTGAGACTGCAAACGGAGGAGTGTCGACGGCGCCCTAGATGAAGCGACGACTTGCTCTGATACCAATTGTTGGAGATAGACGTCTGCGGAAGCACGCGAACAACACAAGGAAGAAGAGGAAGCTTGGAGCACAAACACACAATACTGAATGTATTACTAGAGGATGTACAAAGATAAGTAGCCCATTAGGGCAATAGGCGTATATACAAGCCGGGGGAAAAAAACCTCCTAAAGAGGGAAAAAAGTGCCTCGGCGGTCCTAGTGTGTTCACACACATCACTACCTAAATATATCAACACTATCTAACTAGATGGTCTATACCGATCAGTGGCCAACTTAAAGAAAGCTACAGATGCCTACATAGTACCTAGGCCAGCAGTTAAATATGTAGAAGGATTCTATATGGACGAAAGAGATATTCAGTGTGTCGTTACGGAACACCCTGAAAGAATCAATGAACAAGGGGAAGAAGGCAATGCCCACAACCTTAATGAAGAGGGACATGAAGAGCAGGTAACCACCCCTAGAGGGAGATCCACAGTTATTAGGGTTTGGAGAGAAGACTTAGTTCCCCAAGATGATTCCCTAATGGATGTCTATTTGATCAATGGGATGGAACATCTCCTCAGAGCCCACTCTTCCTTATGGGAAGTGGCCAATAACCCAGTTACCATCTATGAGTTACAAGACCCTGAACTTCCCACCATTATCACCTATTTGGACAAAAACCAGAGAAGGTACTGGCCTCTAACGGAGTTAGAAAGAGCAGGGTTGAAATATCAAAACATTCCAGTGTTCCCTCCTAGGGATCAAGCCACTACTTCACAGAACCCCCAAGGAACTTATCAAGAGAATTCATATCAGCATTCGGGACAGACACAACAAACACATATACCGGTTAGACCACATGTGCAATTTTCTATGCCGGGCAATAATCCTAACTATTGGCCTCAACCACCAGTTGAACCAAGGAATAGAATTCCTGTCCCAGATAGACCACCTGTAGTAAGAGGACATGGTATACCGATAGGAAGACCAGTTTTCCCTGTGATGCCTAGACCACCTGAAGCAGGAAGAAGATTAAGACCTATTCAAGTTGCTAGCTGCATGACATTATGATGGCTCTAGTGAACCTTACAATCATATAGCTGAATTCAAGCAAGTAATCAGAGCCGAACAAGTGGAAGATTTCTTGATCCAATATGAATCCTTTGGTCTAACTCTGACAGACACAGCTTTAGCTTGGTTCCAGCCATTAAACCTTAATAATTTTCAAAACATGGAACAAGTCTATCAAGAATTAATTGAAGAATTCACCAAATCTGGGATTAAAAACAACTCTTCCTCATTGATCCATAGTTTTAAGAAAGCTCCTACGGAATCAGTGAGATTGGCAGCAAGAAGATTTAAGCAGTATGTGGATAGATGCCCTGTTGAAGAGAGTGTTGGTGCAGACCAATCACCAATTGAATGTTTGGAAGATTAAAGAATGAAGGAAGATTCAATTCATGAAGCTTGGAAGAAGGATACATTCAGAGGATATGAGGAATGTACACATATGTACATTAGTATAGTTATAGTTCACTTAGATCTTTGATTATTCATAGACTTGTACAAATTTTTCTATAAATACCTTGAAAATGTCGAGGCGTGATATGAGAGCATATGAAAGAATAGATGAGTGAGCATAGAAGTCAAGAAAGGAGAAGTTAGATGTCATGAGACATGTGAAATGTTAGTTGAGTTTTCCTCTCATCACTCAACTGTAATTTTCTGAGTAATCAAGAAAATATTGCGCCCAATCTTTCTGTGTCTGCTCCGTCTGTGTTAGATCATTTGTGAAATCCTTTTGAGGATATCTAAGTTCATAGTTAATGAGTCTATGACTTGAGTTTTAGAGTCTAATTGTAAACAGGCTAGGAGAATTGTTAATAGGAACATTCATATGTGATGAATGTACATAGTTCTCTGAAACAGGTGCAAATTTCGATCTTGATCTTTTGGTCTGTTCTCACTCCACAGTTTAAAGTTTTGTGCAAGCAAGCACTCAATCTTTAAGTTGGAAGGTAAGCTACTCGTGGCTAGAAGCATTTGCTTAAACGGGTTTTATACTGAGAGAATTGAAGTTAAGAAGTTAGGAGTGTCAAAATCGACTTCTCAGAAGTGCAGATTTAGACATAGGTAACTTGTGAAGTTGATTTCTCAAGTTATACTAAACCTTTTGAAGAAATTTAACTTGGAGGAGGTGCGCAACTTCTACGCGACACTCCATACAAAATTTCATAGAAAACTTTACATGTTTGATAGGTCAATGAGAAGAAATTGTGCAGCAGACTTTCTGTGTTTTATCTTCTTCACAGAATTTTTCAACTTTTGATAATTTGGAGATTGAACCTCTAATTTGGTGAAGGTTTTGACTTACTCTTGGTATAGAGGTGCTCTAATCATAAGAGTAGGTTATTCTTTTGGAGATTAACACTCTCCATCAGTGGTATCAGAGCAGGAGACATCAAAATCAAGGAAAGGAGGATCTCGACTGCTGCAGATTCAAGAAATTCAACAACAGAAGAACTAGAAGGTGAAAACTTGAAGGCAAAGCTTGTGGAGGAGACCATACGACATTAAGAAGGACAAAAGGAGTCTAATTCGAAGCAAAGGTACATATATCATTTATAAAGCTTGAAGATTTCAATACACAAGTAGAAGAAAGATGGGAGATTCTCTTCAGATAGAGAAATTGGATAGGGAAAACTATCCTGCATGGTCAATGAGGATGGAAGCTCATCTTATGAGCAAAGATTTAATAGCCTACATCACAAGAGAAGAAGAGAAGCCAGATTTCAGAGATCCTAGTGTTCCAACTAGGGAAGAGTTAGCAGATTTGAAAAATTGGATGAAGAAAGATGCTGAAGCTAGGAGCATTATATATATGGCAGTCAATGATTACTTGTTACCTCATATTTGAGGTCTTGAAAGTGCAACTGATATTTGGAATGCTTTGGAAGAGCATTTCCAGAATACTACTAAGTCAAGGAAGGCATCCTTATGGGCAGAGTTTACCACTTTTAAGAAGAAGGCTTCTCAATCCATTTCAGACTAAGTGACAAGAATGAAAGATATTGCAGATGCTTTAGGAGCTGTTGATGAAGACATTGAGGAGGATAAATTGGTAAGGCAAATCCTTACAGGTTTGAGAGGTGATGACAAATGGAAGCCATTCATTTTGTCTACAGAGTTATCACTTGATCATTTCACTCCTGATTTAAATCAGTTGTTAGGTCATATGCTAACATTTGAGCAGGATGTTAAAGGAGATGGTGACAAGAGTGCAGGTCATGCAATGTACTCAAAGGACAAGAAGAAGAATAGCAAAGGAAAGCAACAAGCAAATGAAGATGAAGGAACAACTAGTCAAGCCAACTTCCTAAGAGGAAGAGGAGGTGGCAAAGGTAGAGGAAGAGGTAGGAATAACAAAGATGGAGGCAAAGCTTGCTGGATTTGTGGTAAGACAAATCACTTAGCTAATGATTGTTGGCATAATACTCAGAGTAATAATGGATACAGTCAAAACTATAATGCAAGAGGAAGAGGTTGCAGAAATCAAAGAGGTAATTTCAGAGGAAGAGGTAGTAGGAGTTACTTTGGAAGAAATGCAGGTAGAGGATTCCAAAGTCAACAATATAACAATACCTACTACAATTATGCTTCAGATCAAAAGGAGGATTCAACATTGATAATGAATGCAACTTGTGAAAAGCAGAGTGAAGATCAAAGAGTCTTCTACATTGACTCAGGGTGTAGCAATCACCTAAGTGGTAATATAGCTTTGATGACTGATTTGGAGAATAAGGTTTTTAATCATGTTGTTCAAACAGGTGACAACACAAAGCACAATGTGAAGTCAATTGGATCAGTGAAGGCTAAGGATGGTAGTACCTTATTGAGTAAGGTTCTGTATGTTCCTACAATTCCTAAGAATTTGATAAGTGTAGGACAAATTGTTGAAAAGGGATATGAAGTAAGGTTCACTAATGATGGAGTATATGTGGAAGACCCTAGTCAAGGGTATAAACAGATTGTTTCAGGGAAGAAAGAAGGAAGATTATTTACATTGAAGATTCAAGGCAATATTGATCATGCTATGTTCACATATGGAGGACATAAGATCTCTGAGTTAGATCTTTGGCACAAGAGGCTTGGACATTTCAATGAAAGAGGTATTAAAGACATGATTAACAATGGTTCAGTGCTTGGTTTGCCTAATGTTGCAGGTCAACATATGACATACAAATGTGAGGCATGTCAATTAGGTAAGGCTCATAAGCTTTCCTACTCCAAGCATGGTTTTATGTACTCAGAGAAGCTTGAGTTGGTACACACAGATGTATGGGGGCCATCAAAGGATTTCAGTATAAATGGGTCAAGGTATTATGTGATTTATGTTGATGATGCTACTAGATGGATCACTATTTATGTGATCAAAGATAAGTCAGAAGTGTTTAATACATTTAAACACTATCATGCATATGCAGAAAGAATTACAGGACACAAGTTGAAAAGACTAAGGTCAGATGGAGGGGGAGAGTATTTCTCTAATGAGTTCAGTGATTACTTGTGGAATGCAAGTATAAAAAGGGAAGTTACTTGCAGGTACTCTCCTCAACAAAATGGTGTAGCAGAAAAGAGAAATAGAACACTTGTTGAGTTTGTAAGATCCATGATGAAGGAGAAAAATTGCCCTAATTATTTGTGGGCTGAGGCTGTAAATACAGCTACTTATTTGGTCAATAGGTTACCATGTAAAGCCTTGCAGGGTATGACACCATATGAGGCTTGGTGGGGTAAGAGACCTACCTTGGATCATTGCAGAGTTTTTGGATGTTTGGCCTATGCATATGTGCCATCACAATTAAGACACAAATTGGAACCTAAAGCTGAAAAATATGTTTTCATTGGTTATGATGATAAGCAGATGGGTTACAGATTGTGGAGTCCATCTACAAAACAATTCATGGTTTCTAAAGATGTTACATTTGATGAGAAAAGTACTTGGTATGCAGGTACAATCAATATCAATACAGGTGATGAAGAAGAAGTGAGTCAAAAGAAAGGTAAGGCAAAGATTCAAATAATTGATGAAGAAGAGAATAATGAAGTGCAGGGTGAAGTTGAAGAGATGCCAAGATTTGATCCTGAGTGTGAAGAGCCAGAAACCTCAAGGAGTGGAGAACTCAGAAGATCATCAAGAAATAGGTGGCAACCTACAAGGTATAGTTATGATACTTCTTTTTTGGCCACAAAAGATTATGCTTATATGATGAAAACAGATGAAGACCCTTCTACATATGAAGAGGCAAAAGGTAAGGAAAAATGGGAGAAAGCTATGCAGGAAGAATATGATGCACTATTGGAAAATCAAACTTGGGATTTGGTTCCTAAACCAAATAGTCAGAAGATCATTGGATGCAAGTGGGTTTACAAGACCAAGAGGTTTGCAGATGGAAGTGTGTCTAGATACAAAGCTAGACTTGTTGTCAAAGGGTTTGCTCAGACATATGGTGTTGACTATGATGATACTTATAGTCCTGTGGCAAAGATGACAACCATCAGGACACTTATAGCAATTGCTGCATGCAAAGGTTGGAAGTTATGTCAACTTGATATAAAAAATGCTTTTTTGAATGGTTATATTTTAGATGATGTATTCATGGAGCAACCTCAAGGATTCAGAGATGGAAGGTATCCAGATCATGTGTGCAAGCTCAAGAGAGCTTTGTATGGCTTAAAGCAGGCCCCAAGGGCATGGAATTATAGACTTGTAAAGTTCTTGAAAGAACTTGGATTTCAGGTGTCTAAAGCAGATAGTAGCTTGCTTGTCAAAGCAAGTGATAATGGTTTCATATACATGTGCATATATGTTGATGATATAATCCTTACAGGTACAGATGAAGAAGGAATACAAAGACTAAAGAAGCAAATGGAAAAGGAGTTCAAAATAAGTGACTTGGGAGACTTGTCATATTTCTTGGGCATGGAGATTACATATACTCAACATGGAGTATTTGTGACTCAAGAAAGGTATTTGAAGAACTTGTTAATCAAGTTTAAAATGGATGATTGCAGGGTAGCACCTACACCAATGGAGGTGAATCACAAATTGAGTAAGTTTGGAGGTGAAGAATTCAAGGACATGAGACAATATCAGAGTTTGGTTGGTAGTCTTATCTATGCTACTTTAACTAGACCTGATTTATCATATGCAGTAGGGGTTTTGTCTCAATTCATGCATTGCCCAAGGAAAGAACATTGGATTGCAGGACAAAGAGTGTTGAGGTACATTAAGGGTACACTCAATGAAGGTTTGTATTATGGGTTTACATCAGATACAAATATCAAAATTTATAGTGATGCAGATTGGGCAGGTAATCCAGATGATAGAAGGTCAACTTATGGATACATGTGTTATGTGGGAGATAAACTTATCTCATGGTGTTCCAAGAAGCAACATACAGTTGCTTTGTCTTCTACAGAAGCTGAATATAAAGGCATGGTTGAAGCTGCAAAGGAAGTGATTTGGCTCAAAACCTTGATGAAGAGTTTTGACATTGTGCATGGGATACCAATTATATATGGAGATAACATGAGTTCATTGTATTTAGCTGCTAATCCTGTTTTTCATGCCAGGACCAAACACATTGAGATTCAGTATCACTTTCTAAGAGAGAAAGTGATGGACAAGGAGATTGAAGTCATACATACTTCAACTAAAGATCAGATAGGTGATATGCTTACAAAAAGCTTGGATGGACCAAAGCTACAGAAGTTTAAAGACATGGCAGGCATAAAGAAGATAAGAGAAACCTCAATTGATGATTGAGGGGGAGCTGTTGGTGCAGACCAATCACCAATTGAATGTTTGGAAGATTAAAGAATGAAGGAAGATTCAATTCATGAAGCTTGGAAGAAGGATACATTCAGAGGATATGAGGAATGTACACATATTTACATTAGTATAGTTATAGTTCACTTAGATCTTTGATTAGTCATAGACTTGTACAAATTTTTCTAAAAATACCTTGAAAATGTCGAGGCGTGATATGAGAGCATATGAAAGAATAGATGAGTGAGCATAGAAGTCAAGAAAGGAGAAGTTAGATGTCATGAGACATGTGAAATGTTAGTTGAGTTTTCCTCTCATCACTCAACTGTAATTTTCTGAGTAATCAAGAAAATATTGCGCCCAATCTTTCTGTGTCTGCTCCGTCTGTGTTAGATCATTTGTGAAATCCTTTTGAGGATATCTAAGTTCATAGTTAATGAGTCTATGACTTGAGTTTTAGAGTCTAATTGTAAACAGGCTAGGAGAATTGTTAATAGGAACATTCATATGTGATGAATGTACACAGTTCTCTGAAACAGGCGCAAATTTTGATCTTGATCTTTTGGTCTGTTCTCACTCCACAGTTTAAAGTTTTGTGCAAGCAAGAACTCAATCTTTAAGTTGGAAGGTAAGCTACTCGTGGCTAGAAGCATTTGCTTAAACGGGTTTTATACTGAGAGAATTGAAGTTAAGAAGTTAGGAGTGTCAAAATCGACTTCTCAGAAGTGCAGATTTAGACATAGGTAACTTGTGAAGTTGATTTCTCAAGTTATACTAAACCTTTTGAAGAAATTTAACTTGGAGGAGGTGCGCAACTTCTAGGCGACACTCCATACAAAATTTCATAGAAAACTTTACATGTTTGATAGGTCAATGAGAAGAAATTGTGCAGCAGACTTTCTGTGTTTTATCTTCTTCACAGAATTTTTCAACTTTTGATAATTTGGAGATTGAACCTCTAATTTGGTGAAGGTTTTGACTTACTCTTGGTATAGAGGTGCTCTAATCATAAGAGTAGGTTATTCTTTTGGAGATTAACACTCTCCATCAGAGAGACCCACTCAAAACAAAATGGTGTCATTATTTTTGGAAGGATTAGTAAATGGATCATTAAGATCTTTGGTATATGTGAAAAGGGTTCAAACTTTGCAAGAATGTATGAAAGAATGTATTGACCTAGAAGACAATTTAGCAGAATACTTGAAAATACGTCAAGGTCCTGTGAAAAGTGAAGATTCCGCCAGTAGCACGTCGAACTCTAAGAACAATGTAAAGGAAATAGTCGACTTAGTAGCAAGGAAATTGAATGTTCAAGGGCCAAGGAACTACCCCAGCAACCCAATGAGAGTACCCACGCTTAGAAGATGTGTGCATTGTGGAGGTGATCACCCTTCTCATTTGTGCACTAGGGGAGTAGTCCCACCACTTGTTTATGCTTACAATAGACCACCCATCCTGGGACCTCTACAATATTGTAGCATAGAACAAAAGTACACAAATCACAGCACAGAAAACTGTCCTTACAATCGGCAGTCAAGACCAGTACAGCCTCTCATGAGACCTTATGGATACCATCCGAGAGATCAAGAAGGAGAAGCCTTTAGATATCCCACATACCAGCAGCAAGGACTAGCACCACAACCTTATGCTTACCAAGGATACACTCAACTACAACTAGTGTTAGGTCAACAACCACCCCACCCTCACAATGTTGTCCCACTGAAAATAGCTCAACCTGAAGAAAACCTAGAAAGCGCAATAGTCCCGGCCACGCCATTGGCAAGTAACGAACCATATGACCCATCCTATGACCATGTTCAAGGAAATTATTCCGCTTATGAGAGCTCTATAATTGAATATGGACAATCTTACGAGCCATATGCATATGGCATGGAAGGACCATATAGTTCTTACGGATATGAGCAGGATTATGTGTCATTGATGTACACAACTCCCAAAGCACCCATACCCTCCCGACCTATGAATAGACCACCTGCACCTAGAGGACCATGTTACAGATGCGGAGGTGATCATTTTATCAGAGAATGTACATTACCAAACCCACCACCACCACAGCGAGTCTAGGAAGGATACTGTAGTGATTTTGGTAAAGAACACCTTTTCAGAGATTGCCCCAAGAACCCCAACAAAGTTAACTCGAACGTGTAGATCAACGTGATAGAAGTGATAGAGTCGTCAGGGAGTGATAAGGAGTATACCATGCCATTGAAAGAAATAACAAGAGCTAAATCTAGAGAGACCCCAGAAAAAACTGGAGAGAATGATCAAGGCGACAGAGAAGTGAATATACCTACACCCCAAGTAGTTGAAGACTCGGAAGAGCTTGGTAAAAGTATTACAAGTAAACGAACACAAAGATGGAAGAATCGTAGAGACAGGATAAGGGAAAAGAAACTACAACAAAAGAAGGAGAATGAAAAGAATGAACAAGATCAAGAAGAAAAACAGAAACTTGAAGGAGAAAATCAAAAGGGAAAGTATAAAAAAGAAGAGGTAGGATCAGTTTTAGCAGACCCCATGCCAAAAGAGTTAGCCATGTGGATTCAGGCGTACCAGGCACGAATAAGAGCAGGACCAACCATTGAACAACATGAAAAAGAATACCCTAGAGGTGACTTAGAGAAAGAAAGATTGGAGATATGCAGAAAATTAATTGAAGTAGCTCAACGGACCCTAGAAAAACTTGTTATTCGACTACCCAATTCACGAATTCCTGAAAAATAATTCCAAGAGTGTGTCATCCCTAATGATCCCGAGAAAGGAAAAGAAGGTGAGACATGTGATGTAAATTACTGCGAGGATAAAAGAGAAGGATCCATTGTCCCTGAAGTAGACGGGGA
The DNA here is from genome assembly GCA_020310875.1 of Ceratopteris richardii. Classification (NCBI taxonomy): domain Eukaryota; kingdom Viridiplantae; phylum Streptophyta; class Polypodiopsida; order Polypodiales; family Pteridaceae; genus Ceratopteris; species Ceratopteris richardii. Next base: position 11,927,069 of record CM035428.1, read on the forward strand.
GTGGCCTAAAGACTTGTGGGCAAGAGTCCAAGAAGATAGATGGAAGAAAATGGAAGGAATTGAACCACCCTTTGAGGACTTAGAAGCAGAAGGTGAATTGGAAGACTCAATACTTGAGCTGAATTCAGAAGGATTATTACAATTTGACAAGAGTGACAAGGATGATGACTGTGTGAAGGCTTTGCCAAATTACACAGGGGAATACGAACATAATTTTGAATTATACTGCATTGCCTCAATAAGAAAAAAAGAGCAGAACCCATCAATCCAAACATCGGACATCATACAACATCTGAGAAAGGTAAAAATCCCTTGTACTCTGACATTGGAAGAACTTTTGAAGATAAAACCACATTTGAAGGAGAAGTTAACCAGTCAATTGGAGAACAAGTCAGAAGAGAAGGAGATGCCTGATGAAGTGACCACAGTCAAAATCCCAGTCGATAAGGTTGGAGATTTCAGCGAGGGAGATGAAGGAAACACATGCCTTCCAATTACTTATAGGGGTTACACCACCAAAGCTATCTTAGATTCTGGAGCTGGAGTAGGAATCGCGACTAAAGAAATATGGGAGAAATGGGGAAAACCAGCTTTATGACCAACATGCACGAAGATACAAATGGCAGTTGGACACATTGAACGACCCTTGGGATTATTGGAAAGAGTAACTTTTACCACCTGAGGAGTTGAATTTGAGCACACCTTAGCGATCTGTCAATTTGAAAGGGCTAGCAATTATGAGATGATACTTGGAAGACCCTTCATGAGACAGCTAAGGGTAATGCGAGATTGGGGAAAAGATGCGATATACTTACAACATGAAGGAACCACGACTAGAATAAATTTCCACACATACACGTATCAAGATGTTCCCCCCTTGCAATGGAATCCGATTCATAAGGAGGAGGACGAGTAGTCGATTCACAGTATAGGTTGAAGTGACCAATCATGGATGAACGAAGACACTCATCTATGGATATGCTAGACCGCAAAAAAGGCAGAGGAAAGAAAGAAAGGATGATAGTAAAGGCAAGGAGTTGCTATGTCTGTATAGGATCCAGCTTACATGCCCCAAGTATTCCTAGATGAAAAATTCGAACCCCATGGTTGGATGGAGATTTTAGCCACTCTCGATGTGTGTGTAAACGAAGAAGTGATAACCATGAACGAATGCATTGACGAGGAAGGATATGACGTAAGCCTATATGTGGTAGTTCTTCAAGAGGTTGAAGAAGGAGAAGTAATTGAAAAAGAGGAAGGAGGATTATGAGAGCATTGAAATGGAACAGGAACAAATGGAGACAGAAAGTGGAAATCAAAGAGTAAGTGTCATAACTAATGAATTAAATCAAGAAATGACACAGGAAGAAGAGCTTGGATTAGATAAAGAAAAAGACGACGGAGAAAACAAGCCTCAAGATCAATTTGAAGTGCCTGCTCACTTCAAAAAATATGAAGTAGAAGAGAGAAAAATTGCTATCCAAATGCCAAAACGGGAAGCACAACCAGGAATAGCATATGACAACAAAGAACAGACCAAGAAAATAGTAGTAACTTTGGAAGAGAAGAAGAGCGATGTACCTTTATAGGACAATATGTCTCAATGGAGGAAGAACAAGAGTTAATACGACTCATAAGAGAATATAGGGATGTCTTTGCTTGGACATATAAGGATTTGAAAGGAGTAGATCCTTCTATTTGTGCCCATAGAAACCCTATGACATCTGAAGTCAAACCTTCCAAACAAAGACCATACACATATAACGATGTTTACTGAGCAAAAATCAAGGAAGAGATAGATAATTTGTTAGATGTTGGGTTCATTTATGAGATCAAACACACGGAATGGGTATCACCTTTGGTGGTCGTACCTAAAAAGAATGGCAATTTAAGGGTATGCATTAATTTGAAAAAAGTAAATCATGCCACCATAAGAGATAGTTACCCATTACCCATCACTGATCATATTTTGGAAAGAGTGGCAGGGAAGGAAGTTTATAGTTTTATAGACGGCTTTTCAGGGTATAATCAGGTAGCGATTGCCCCTGAGGACCAACATAAAACAGCCTTTGCAACTGAATGGGGAGTGTACGCCTTTAGGGTTATGCCTTTTGGTCTAACCAATGCCCCAGCCACTTTCCAAAGATTGATGTGCCATGTATTCAAGGAGTTCTTGACAAAGAGCATGGAAGTATACGGATGATTTATGCACTTATTCAGCTATACGATCAGAACATATCCCCGAACTAGGAAAGATTTTTGCCAAATGTCGACAATATAGAGTATGTCTCAATCCAGAAAAGTGCGTCTTCATGGTTCGACAAGGAAAGATATTAGGACACATTGTCTCCAAAAATGGAATTTCCACAGATGAAGATAAAATCAAAGTAATTCTGGATTTTCCTAGACCAAAGACTGTTAAAGAAGTGCAAGCATTTACGGGACATTGCAGATACTATCGTAGATTTATACACATGTATGCCATAATTGCAAGACCTCTTTATGCATTATTGTCTCAGTTTAATTGGATAGAAGAATGTGAAAAGGCCTTTAACGAATTAAAGAGTCGATTGAGTTTAGCACCAATCCTTCGAGTACCAAATTGGAACAAACCATTTCACATTCACGTAGATGCTTCCAAGTTTGCCATTGGTTGCATCTTAGCTCAACCCGCGGATACAGGGAAGTTAGACCACCCAATAGCCTATTCTAGTAGACAATTGAATCAAACGGAGCGCAATTATACCACGACTGAGAGAGAGGGTTTAAGGATGGTGTACGTAGTAAAAAAGTTTTGACACTATCTCTTGGCAAACAAATTCAAATTCTTCATCGATCATCAAGCTCTACTGTACTTAGTCAATAAGCCTTGTAATACGGGACAACTGGTATGATGGTTTCTATTGTTGATGGAATTTTATTTTGAAGTAGTAGTCAAGAAAGGGAATACGCACATTAGAGCATATCACTTATCGCAAATGACACATGGAGAACCCCCCATAGGAGTACCGGATGATCTGCCAGACACTTACCTTTTTAATCTCGAAGTATGTCCCCAATGGGTAGAAAAGTTGATCCCTATCGTCACATATGGAACTAAACATGGGATCACACCAAACAGAAACCAAGACCTATGGAAAAATAAAAACCTCCATATCATTGCTGGAAGTTTATATCACCAAGACTCAAGTGGATTACTCATGAGATGTGTGGAAGAAGAGGAAAAAGAAATGTGGCTTCAAAAGGCACATGTAAATCAATGGAAAACTCATTTAAATGCGAACGGAACATGGCAAACATTGTAGAGATTAGCCATATATTGACCAACCATGCAAAGTGATACATATAACTATGTATCAGCCTGCCCAACTTGTCAAGAACAAAATCCAGAAGAGAACTCTACTCTATGCTACTCCACAGTGGCACCAAGATGGAGTATGCCTCTAGTGAAATTCTTGAAGACCCAAGAGTACCTAGAAGGAGCTACTCTAGCAAGGAAACGTGCACTCATAGAACAAAGCAAGGACTATGTTCTTATAGGAAAACAGCTCTTCAAGCGAGGAAGAGACAATCATTTACGAATGTGCATTAATGAAGATGAGTATCTTGTTGTTTTAGAGATGGCACATACAAGAGCTACAGGAGGACATTTTTCTGCAGATAAAATTGCAAAAATGATTCTCTGTGCAGGGATGTGGTGGCCAACTCTACATCAAGATGCAGCCACATATGTTCAACGATGTGATACCTGCCAACGAACAAAATATCCAATTAGAAGAGATGAAATTCCGTTGAAACCCATGATGAGTGCCAGAGCCTTTACTAAATGGGGAATATACTTCATAGGACCTATTAGCCCACCAGCTAAAGGATCCCATGCCGAGTACATAATCGTAGCCATAGACTATTTGACCAAATGGGTTGAAGCCAAAGCAACCAAGAAAAACGATGCGAGGACCACGACCAAGTTTCTCTTTGAGAACGTATTTACTAGATTTGGATTGCCTATAGAAATTGTGAGTGATAGAGGCACACACTTTGTGAATGAAGTGATAGAAGCTCTACTGAATGAATTCTTAGTAATTCATAAGAAATCAGCTCCATATCACCCACAAGCCAATGGACAGGCCAAAAGTTCAAACAAAATCTTGTGTACAGTCCTCACTAAAATTGTTAACAATGGTAGATCTGATTGGGATAAGCAATTACATCATGCTTTATGGGCATTCCGAGTAGCCTACAAAACAGCCATAGGAACTACTCCTTTTAACTTAGTGTACAGACAGAATGCTATCTTGCCAATTGATTTCTTAGTACCCACTCTCAGAGTAGCAACAACTTACGAGTGGACTGGACATGAATTATCAACTCAATTGGATCAAATAGAAAATTTACATGAAACAAGGTTACAAGTGGTAGCAGGGATTTATGCTGCTAAAAGGCGACAGAAGGCATATTTTGATGCTCATATTAAAGATAAAAACTTGAAGGAAGGAGATTTAGTTTTGGTCTATACTTTGAAGCAACATGCAAAGAAACTGCAAAAAAGATGATATGGTCCATTGATCATCAATCGTATATCTACTAGTGGAGCCATCAACTTAGCAACCCTAGATGGAGAAGTATTGCCAAACTATATCAGTGGTTGCCGAGTAAAAAAATATTTAGAGCCATTGACAGAAGAGATAATGTCACGACTAATAATGGGTAAAAATAGGTGCAAATAGGAAGAAAGAATATGAGAAGAAGCTAGACAAGAAGCACTAGAACGAATCAGGAAACGAAAAGAGTGGATGAGAGAGAGACGAGAGATATCGAGAAGGAGAGGAACTCATCCCAATGGCTAACTTTAGAGCCACTGAAAACCTAGGACAACAAATAAAGCAACCTTATTTGAACTTGGGTGCTGGAACAGAAGAATACCACTTAGTAGACGCTCTCATTGACACAGGAGCAGCCATAAGCTGTATCAAATTTTTGTTGACCCAGAAACTCAAAGAAGAATTACACCCATTTAAGGCACAACTGATTGGAATAGGAGGACAAGTTATTCAATGTATAGGAGAGATTACCTTACCTCTACATCTCGGAAACAACATGATGAAACAAAAACTCTTAGTATGCCATGATCAGGACTTATTAGAAGAGCTCATGTTAGGTCAAGACTGGATATATGAATATGAAGTGACTATTCAATTGGCCCTAGGATACATCTCGGCCAAGATAGGACATCGTGAGGTATTCAACATGTTAGATGAACGATCGGTTAAAGCCAAATGTATAGACTCGAGAGATCACTCAAACGAGCATGATGATGAATGTATGTTCTCTCACACTATGGAAACCCCACCATCAAGTTCTTTAGGTGAGAATGCACCAAATCTTGCTTTCACACAATCTCCTAGCCCAGTAAATCATCGTATTAGTGTCTTATCCAATAAAAGCCTCAGTGAGGAACCAAGCACAAGAGGGACTAGTCAGAAAGACTATAAAAAACCTGCACACATTAGAATACACCCCATTCCTTACACTAGACAGGCTTGGATCAGAAAAGATCAAGTGACGACATATCTTCAACAACAGAACCACTATCGACATCGGAAACAACAACGGAATAAGAATGCAAGTCATGTTGGACACCCAGGTCCACAAAGGATTGCTAGAGTATGGATTCCGAAGAAGGTGATAGCCGCCCAACCAGCCCAAACACAAATATGGATTCCCAAGTTGTGTTCCCAAGTGACAATCATAAAAAGGACAAGTCCAAACACAAGGAGAATCAGTATGATCAGTGTGAACTAACGGCGAAACAACAGAAGACAAACAACTACAGGATAGATCAAGAGCCTAGATACGCAACAAAAATCATTCAAAGATTCAAAAGGCTGACAAAGCAAAAGTACAACGTGAGAAGCACTACATTTACCAAGGATGCTAGAGATACACTCTGTCCCAGTGGAGTAAAGCAGATTTGGATGCCTACAAGCAAAACAATCTGTACACATCAATCAAATAATTCGGGTTGCACACATCTGCAGTTACAAGAATCCAAAGTATGCATAATAGGGCCACATTACAAGGCCAAGCATTCGGCACATTCTTCTTCTACTTCAGGATAGTGAAGCACATTTCCCTCTTGGGAAATAGGAGAGCACTTGTAAAATAATCCATAGGAAAATAACTAATGATTCAATAACTACTTCGGCTATGAACTAACATTTTTGTTTCCTTTCAGACTCAAACAAAGAAAAAAAAACATAAATAAGTATGAAAAAATCCCAGGTATTACCTTTCTCACACCCACGGGAAAGGGACGACACAATTCACTCGGAGAGTTGCCAAAATTATGAAGGATAAGTGAAGGATGATTCTTGATACCAGCTTGCCACTGATTATTGATATGTATTGAGTGTAGATGGCATCCTCTAATTCCAAGGCTACGGAAGAGGAAGAGGTATTGCTTCTTCCCTTGGAATCAATCACGAAGGCAAGAGGTCATTGGTTTATTGATGATCAACTAGTGTCAGAGCTTCTTTTCATGGCTACCATTAAAATTATGGATCGAGACCACTACTTTCCGATTATGTCTCAAGATTTCCAGACTATAATACAAGGATTACCACGCATGGCAGATGTATGGACAAGGGCTGGCATTGATGCCTTCCTACGACTTCCAATATATCTGCCAGATTTCCAGAGATGCACACAAGTTATGAATACACTACAGTCTGCATCAGATAAGCCATGAGTCCCGGAAGCAAGAGTGCTTGATAAAGTGGGTACATGGAAAACAATTCGATTCACTCATGAAGTAATCAACAGAGCTTTTGGATGGAGCCAAGATGGCCTCATTAATATCAAAGATGAATGTCATGATCCCAAAAAGAGAACCTTTTTGAAAATCAACAGAACAGATATTGAAGACTCGGTTCGATTGGTACACCAACATTTTTGTTTCTTAGTATGCATAGATATACAGCACCTCAGACAATCGTAGTGCAATTACTTTCCCATGCAATGAGGCAAGTTGGAAATAAAGTAAATATGACTCCATATATTCAAGACCGCCTGTTTGAAGCTAAGAAAAAGTGGAGTCAGAAAAATTTTTTGAATGGAAGTTCGGCATTGACCTTGCTAATTTATGAGGCACTTGAAATGAAGGAGTGCTTACGCTTGATTCCAACTTCAATTGAAAATGCAAAATATGCAAAGTCAGCAACGGTTCCAAAGAAAAAGAAAACAGTCATCTCCATCGAAGAAGTGGGAACCAGTTCAAAGAAACCCATGAGAGAGACTAAACGTATTAGAGAGGAAGAAGCTCAAGAGACACCACAATCAAAGAGGACCCATACATTGCCAAAGATTCCTTTGACACAGCAACCAATCACAAAAAGGGACCTCTCTGCAGCTCTAGAAGAGACGCATATGTATATGCAGGGCCAAGTGAACTTGAATGTTCAAGGTCATCAATACAGACAGGCAAGCCAAGCAAAGCAACAAAAGAATAAAGAAAACACCCCAGAACAAACCGCAAGATATAAAGAACTAGGATTAGAAGACTCGAGCTCTAATGAGGAATCTAGCCATGAGAAAGACACATTAGACACTGACATCAGAACAGAAACAAACAATGAGGAATGGACAGAGATAAATCAGGTCGAAATCACACCTGACAATCAACAGTCACAGGCAAGGAACCAAGAAGCATCCACTGAAACAGTACACATTATTCAATTGAACGATCAGTCCAAAATCAGCATCAAGGAAGCTCCAATCACAAATAAAGATGCAGTGCCACCTGTGAAAGAGGAAATACAAATACACATGGACAAAGAAGGGGGTGTACCACAAAAAAGGGAGCAAGTTGTCATTGAAGTCCCTGATGATACACCACAAGGCAAAATTGACCACAGGGAGGCTGAGCCATGGATACAACTCCATATTCGGCAGCCCCATGATACTATGTTACATGTGGCACATGGGAAAGATGTTACCATGGGTGAAGAACCTAGCATCCCTACCACATGGTTAAATGTTGATGTTACTCAATTGAAACCCATTGTCAAGCAGATGATACAAACGGCCATGGATACGCAACAACAAATGATGGACACGGATGCTGATTACGACAAAGCCATGCGGGAAAAGAATCACTTTCATGTAATGAGTGAGCAATTGTGTGCATAGCTGATTCAGGCCCAACTACATGTTTCAACAAAAGAAAAAGAACTACTCAAAGTCAAAGGACAATGCACTACATTAATGAAATAGAATCATCTGCTCCAAGCACAGCTGATGGACTTACAAAGACAGCATGAAGCTAGTGAAGTAGACAAAGAGAGAATGAAAGCGAGGAATAATCTGCTAGAAACTCAGCTAAAATTATATATGGAGGAAAATGACAATCTACGCAACAGGAATAAAGAGCTGATGAAAGCACTACTTTATGATCAACCTGTCAAAAAACAAGAGCCCACAGCAACTAACCAAACAGAATTAAATGAACAAATAGCAAAATATGCTGGTTTACTCAAACACGAACAGGCTCTCAAACAAGAATGGGAAAGGAGGTACATTAACGAAGCCCATGAGCTCAAGAAACAGCTAAACACTGCCAACGCAAAACTTGCAGTAAGCTATAGTAAAATATATGGATCAGGTAGCAGAGATTGGTAATGAGCTACTTGTGGGAAAAGATGCACTCTAGGCAGCTCTGCAAGAAGTTAAAGAGAAGAGTGAATGACTTGCACAATTAGAAACTAAAGCAGAACAAAAAACATCCATCGGGACACCAGTAGAGCCACGACCAGAGAATCCTACTGACGAGGTAGAGGTACGTCCTCTATCTCTCCCGATCTATAATTCTCTAATAAAAGAGCAGATGGCGGAACCATGTGATGATCATCCCATGCCATATACTGCAGAAATAGGTCAGAAGGAACGGGCACTATTGGTGTCTCGATTGACTGAAATTTTTGAAAATGAAGTGGTCAAAGTTATGAAAGAGGCAAAAATCAAAGGGAAAGATTTGGATGCGATCATGAAGCCTTTCAACATTGCTTATGGACTATTGAAAGAGAAAACAAGGCAATACATAAAGAAGATCACAAAGAAGGATCCAGATGAGCAGCTGTACTTCAAAGATAATACATTCAATTACACTCAAGAGGAATTTGAAGCTGCATAACCTGTATGGAGACGAAAATTTTTAGAGAAAAATCCTACTTTGCGGGTGTACTGGCAAGCAGCATCGTATTTATTACAGGTAAATCCTTCATTTTGTCCAACACCACGTCGCACAGGAGCAAGAGAATTTTTGGACATGCAAAAGAGTGGTGCGATAAATAAACAGTGGCTGAATTATCCGCTACTTCCAAGTCCACCTCATAATTATTTACCGACGGAGGATTATATGATAAAAACCATTGAATTCTGGCTACATTGTTATGCAACAGTCCCCGATTTAACTATCAAGATGGCGAATAAAATCCTCAGCATGATACTTACAGTTTTGAAAGTGTTCAAGAACGCGGCTTATACATTTTTAAATTTCATCGGTATTAATCAAGACATAGATATCCTCATTTTTTATTTGTCTATCATGCCCAGATGACCCACAATAATGGCATATTATTCTCTGCTTATGTTTTTACCAAGTCCATATATGCAGACCTTCACGGAAGCCTTTTTCACAGGGTTTTTTGAAATTGATTCCAAAATTTTCTTAAAGATGTCTTCCAACTTGAATGCCAGATTAGTGGCATATGAATTAAGCTTCTTCGCTGATCACAGATAGCCACCACATGACGGTGTGAAAGCAGAATAGTGGAAGCAACTTATGATACGTGAAGCCAATCTGCTTAATGAGACAGAGCAAAAAGTTTACAGAACATACTCCCGCCGACTTCCAAAGCTTGTCGGGGACGATAGAGTTCAGGAGGGGGGCAGTGTTGAGGGAGATTCCAGCAAAAAGAAGAAAAGAAGAAGACAAAGAAAGAAGCTTCACTAAAAAGATTATATCTGAAGATATATCTCTGCAAGAAGCCCCGCAGGGGCATGCAACACCCATCTCTGCACAGAGCCCCGCAGGGGCACACACTAAGGAACAACACGTAGGAGGGAAGGATGGACCAGGGCCAGGAAGTATTCATGAAGAAGTGCAAGAAGATATCCGGTGGTTCCAGAACCCCAAGAAGGTGCTTCAACCTCTTGATCTTTGGAAGGTCCAGATCGAAGGCTGAAGAACCAGACCATACCTTCCACTAGTGGTGTGCGTGGCAGCCCGACTTAACACATCAACCCAGATTTAAAGAGGTTACTAGTGAGCTAGACTACACATCTTAGGTAGTCCATCTCCAGGGGTTGCAAGCGGTGGAAAGAAGTAAACGAGCTGCAGACAAGAAGTGAAGCCTGTCAAGGGACGATAAAGACAAAGAGGGGGAGAGTGTTGTAGAGCTAAAAAGAACACAAGGCAGATAAAAAGACGGGCCCCAAAATTTTTCCGATTCGGACACTTTATTTTTTGTATCATAGCCTTTTTGTAACATATTTTCTTATGTAAATGCACTAGAGGAGTCCTCTAGATGCATACCCTTGGAGATTAGTAGCTTACCCATGTAAATTAGTAGGAAATTAACCTTTTAGTGAATAAAGTGCCATCTCTTGGGTGAAAGGACCATTTTTAGGGCACATGTATATAAGTCAATTTGTGACTCTTTGTGAAGACTTTTTGCCATTGTGAGAATCAAGAGCACAGAATTTCGAATTTCTGTCTTCTTCTCTCTAGATCATCTTCTTTGTGAGATTGTGTGCATGTGTGATGCTTGAAAAGAGTTTTTGGAAGTGTTGTCTATCCATGAAAGTGTTTGTTTGCTATTGTTAAGGTGTGTGTGAAGTGTAGGAAGTACTGAAGTGTAGGAAGGTCATTCCCACAACCCAGTATTTTGTTCATAACTTGAAGTAGAAGTGTCAAAATTGAGTGAAAAGACTAGTATTGGATGCGTCTTCTCGAGAGCTTTGAAAGAAACCCGCTATTCACTATATTCCAAGTTTGGAGCTAAGAGAAAAACTCGATTTATTGTTGGCTACTGCTCCAAGTATCGTGACATCTCAACAGATCCCTGAACCTTGTTTGGAATAGACTTAGACTTATTTGCACTCTTTGGGAAGCTCATTTGCATGGATCATCATTTGAATGCATGTCTTCATACACTCGGATAGGTTTTGATACTCCTCGGATTGATAAATAAAGTGTGAATCCCCACTATATGCACTTGAGGGGGATTGAGGTATAGTCTCTTTCTCCACAAGTCCCTAAGTAGGTGCTTAGGTACACAAGAAGATATTGCCTCTCAAAGCCCCTTGCATGTCAAAACTCCATTCACACCACCTCATTCCCCCCCTCAACCCCACCCACCAACCATTGTAAATAGACCACAACCAAGGTCTATGCTTGCAGATCCAACCCCAGAAGGCTTGGACCTGATGTTCAAGGCCTACCAGGCTCGACTTCAAGAAAGGCCAACACGTGCAAACCTAGACAACAGCTACCCTAGAGCCAATTTAGAGGTTGAACGGACAAAAATGTGCATAAAAATGGTGGAACTAGCTCAAGCTATGTTCGAGGCCAATCAATCATTCAATCAGACGAATGCTATTACACCGGGTTTGCACTTCCAGGGCTTACTAGATAGATTAGAGTAGTTGGTAAATAAACCACAAGTTTCTTTACCTCCACAGGCTCAACCAATTGTTGAAAGAGAAAGCTCATCACCAAAGAAAGTCTATGTTCCTGACTCCATAGATGAGGCAGAACCTCTTTCAATTCCATAGCACACTCAAAAGTTCTTGAGGGAAATACAAGAAGAGAAATGGGCTAAGGAGAAGGATGTTTCCCCTCCTATTCTTGAGATTGATGACCTTCATGAACAATTTCCACAAGACATTCCATCTCTTTATGGAGACCAAGTAGAGAAACAAGGAGAAGGAAGTTTAGGATTTGAACCCAATTCTTTACAAGAGTTTCCACAGTTCATAGGCCCATGGGAATCTGAAACTCTTCCGATTAGAGCTCCCACAATATTGGTAAGAAATTAAGAATCAGTGGTTCCAAGAAACACTAATGTCGTGAAGAACACTAAGGTTCAATGTCATCTCACTATAGAAGAGTTTCTCAAAGCCAAACCGAAGCTATCGAATCATGTGAAGGATCAGGTTCCAGAACTTGATTCCAATATGCCAACAACAGAGTCTAAGAAGAAAGTTCCAGAGATACCTCTAGACAAAATAGGGGACATGAGTGAAGGTGAGAAAGGTAATACTTATCTTTCGATCACCTACCAAGGTTACACAACCAAAGCAATCATAGATTCTGGTGCTGGTGTGGCTATTGCGACCACTTCCCTATGGAAGCAATGGGGTAAACCCGCATTAAGACCGACTAGAATGAAGCTTCAGATGGCTGACGGCCATGTGGAAAGACCTCTAGGATTGCTAGAAGGGATAACTCTAACCACTTGTGGTGTAGAGTTTGGGCACACCTTTGCTATATGTAACTTTGGTAAAACTAGTACCTACGAAATGATCCTAGGAAGACCTTTCCTACGACAACTACAAGTTGTACAGGATTGGGGAACCAATTCCTTGTACTTGCAGCGCTTAGGGGTCACAACCAAGGTCAATTTGAAGGATTACACCTTCAGAGATGTAGCACCCCTACAGTGGAATTCTATCCACAAGGAGCAAGAAGATTCAATCTCTGTGCATTCTAAAAGTTCCTCTGATACATCCTGGATGCATGAAGATACTCATTTGTGGATGTGCAAGGTCGCAAAGGAAGAGGGAAAATGCTTAAAGGCCAGAGAAAAAGGAACTTTTCGAGGAGATAGACGAGTTAAAGACCCAGCCTATACACCGATGATCTTTCCAGATGAGGAATTTGAGCCTCATGGTTGGGCAGAAATCTTAGCTACCATGGACATTGCAGTTAATGAAGAACAATGGACACCTCATTGTGATGAGGAGGGTTATGATATTCCAGTGTTCATGTGTCAGCCCTTGCTAGAAGAATGTGACCCTAGTGACTTCGTAGAAGAAGAAGAGAACGAAGACGATCTAGAGTCCATTGTAATGGATAGTTTCTTTGACTCAGAGAAGAACTATCTAGAAGATATAGGAGTATTTACCCAAAAGGAAGAAGAACCTCTCACAAGCATTAAAACTGTCAATTCAAAGGATGGAAGTGAAGGAGGACAAAAGAAAAAAAAAAGAAAAGCTATGAAACAAGAAGAGGAGGAATCATTGTTCGAAGTACCAGAAAATCTCAAGAAATATGAAGTTGAGGACCAAAAAATTTTGGTAAACCTAAGAGAGAGGCCACAACAGAAGAAGAATATGATAAAAAAGAAAAGACCAAAAAATTTGTAGTCACCATTGAAGAGAACGAAGAGAGATGTACATACATAGGAGATGACCTAAGTAAAGAAGAGGAAGCAGAGTTGGTAGTTGTGTTAAGGGAATATAGGGACGTGTTTGCGTGGTACTATAGAGACTTGAAGGGAATAGATCTGAAGGTTTGTTCTCATATGATCCCCATGATAGCAGATGCCAAGCCCATCAAACAGAAGCCCTACACATATAATGATACCTATGCAGCTAAAATAAAAGAGGAAATTGATAGGTTGATTGAAGCCGGATTCATCTATGAGATTGAGCATATTGAATGGGTGTCCCCCGTTGTAGTGGTGCCCAAGAAGAACGGGAAGTTACGTGTGAGTATTAACCTTAAAAAAGTTAATGCCACCACGATAAGAGATAGTTATCCGCTTCTAATCACTGACCATTTATTGGAGCGTGTTGCAAGAAAGGAAGTGTATAGTTTCCTTGATGGATTCTCGGGCTACAACCAAGTAGCCATTGCCCCTAAAGATCAACACAAAATAGCTTTTGCAACAGAGTGGGAGTCTTTGCCTTTCGTGTGATGCCATTTGGGCTCACCAATGCACCTACAACATTCCAAAGGCTCATGTGTCATGTCTTCAAAGAGTTCTTGCGAAAGAGCTTAGAAGTATATGTGGACGATTTATGTGCTCATTCCCATCAAAGAAGATACCACATCCCTAAGCTCAAACAGATCTTCAACAAGTGTAGAGACTATCGAGTGTGTCTGAACCCAGAAAAGTGTGTGTTCATGGTACGTCAAGGTAAAATCTTAGGTCATATTGTTTCAAAGAATGGAATATCAACAGATGAGGACAAAGTAAAAGCCATAGCGAAGTTACCGAGGCCAAGAAATGTTAAAGAGGTACAAGCTTTTATGGGCCATTGTGGTTATTACCATAGGTTTATTCACATGTATGCGATTATAGCTAAGCCTCTTTATGCCTTGTTGACAAAGTTTGAGTGGAACGACGAATGCGGGAAGTCCTTCAATGAGCTGAAGAATCGCTTGTGCACAGCACCAATACTGACCACTCCTGATTGGAATAAGCCATTCCATGTACATGTGGATGCATCCAATTATGCAATAGGATGTGTGTTGTCACAACCCACACGTGAAGGCAATCTAGATTTGCCTATAGCATATGCGAGCAGACAACTAAATGCTGCATAACGAAATTATACAACAACTGAGAGAGAAGGATTAGGCATGGTATATGTTGTGAAGACGTTTAGACACTATCTATTGGCCAACAAGTTCAAATTTTTCACTGATCATCAAGCTTTACTATACTTGTTCAATAAACCTTGCAATACAGGACGTCTAGTACGATGGTTCCTCTTACTAATGGAATATGACTTTGAAGTAGTTGCTAGGAAAGGTAAGACCCATCTTAGGGCAGATTATCTTTCTTGCATCACTTCAGGAGAGTCATCGCAAGGAGTGTCTGATGAATTACCCGATGCTTATCTGTTCAATTTAGGAGTTGTTCCTAAATGGGCAAATAAGTTGGTGCCTGTCCTAACCTTTGGACCTGCAAACAAGAATGTGAAGAAAAACAAGGATGAAATTGTACGGTCACAAATCTATCAAATATTGGTAGGAAGCATGTACAAACAAGATATGGAGGGTGTATTAGCTTGTTGTGTCGAGGACGATGAGTAGTAGTTGGTTGCAACAAGCCCATGAAGAATTTCTAGGGAATCACTATTCTAAACTACGAACACTGCAAAATCTGAAAACGTTTAGGAGTGTATTGGCCTAGTATGGATGAAGAAATACATGAGTGGATTAAGAATTGTCCAAGGTGCCAAAGGAGAACCCTAGTGGAGCATGCCACCCTTTATCACGTGTCGTTAATTCCAAATTGGAGTGCTCCATTTGTAGAATTCATGAGATCAGGAACATTACCCAATGAGGCTAGTCTAGAAAGGAAACGCAGCATGGAGCAAGAAGATCAAGACTACGCCCTCATAGGAGCTAACCTATACCGAAGAGGCAAAGATGGTTACTTAAGATTGTGTGTTCATGAATCAGACTACTTGAAAATCTTAGAAATTGCCATAGCAGTGTTGCAGGTGGACATTTTTGGCCTTACAGAGTAATTAAGACTTTTCTATTCTCAGGATTTGGTGGCCCACTCTTCATATGGATGCACATACCTATGTGAAGAAATGTGACACATGCCAAGATGCCCAGTACCCAATTAGAAAGGATGATATGCCTTTGAGGCCAATGATGGGAGGACGTGCATTTTCGAAATGGGGTATAGACTTTGTCGGTCCTATCAACCCTCCAGCTAGAAACTCCCATGTAGAGTACATTATTGTAGCCACTGATTACCTTACGAAGTGGGTAGAAGTAAAAGCCACTACGAAGAATGATGCTCAAACAACGGTTAAATTTTTATTCGAGAATGTGTTCACAAGATATTGACTACCCTAGAGTTAGTGAGCGATAGAGGCACACACTTCTTGAATGCAGTCATTGAAAATCTCCTCCAAGAGTTCTTGGTGATACATAAGAAGTCTGCCCCCTATCAACCACAGGCTAACGGCCAAGCTGAGAGCACAAACAAGATCCTATGTAATGTATTGACAAAATTGGTAAATAGCAAACGCTCTGATTGGGACAAACAACTTCATCATGTTGTTTGGGCTTATCGAGTTGCCTATAAAATGGTACTCAATGCCACCCCATTTCAGATGGTCTTTGGATAGAATGTTGTGCTACCATTAGATTTCCTAATCCCAACTATGTAGCACAAGAGTATGAGTGGAATGGACATGAGTTATCCTCTAGGATCTTTGATCTAGAACGCTTAGGTGAGACAAGGCTACGAGCGGCGGCCGGCATCTATGCTACAAAGAAAAGGCAAAAGGCATACTTCGATGCACATATCAAAGATAAAGGATTGAAAGAGGGAGACCTAGTTTTGGTTTATACACTAAAGAAACATGCCCATAAATTGGAAAAATGAGGATATGGACCCATGATCATTAATAGAATTTCCACTAGTGGTGCAGTTCAATTGGACACACTAGAAGGTGATATCTTGCCCAACTATATTAGTGGTTGTCAAGTCAAGCTATATCAAGAACCTCTTACAGAGGATATGCTATAGAGACACAACACTGCTAAGAAGCGAAAAGAAGAAGAGTTAAGGGTTAGAGAAGAAGCACAAGCAGAAGCTAGAGAACGCATTAGGAGAAATACGTTAAGATGCTTAGGCCTAGATATCGATCGTGAGGCCCCAAGATACCACATGTCCATGTGTCAAACATCAAGTGCAATTGCTTCTCAAATAATTGATCGACATCCTTTTGTGACCATAGCGGTAGGACAAGGGAAGAATGCAAGGACTGTGAGAGCATTGATTGACTCAGGTGCAACATCTAGTGTAGTTAGACTATCCTACTGCCAAGACTTGCAATTGAACATAAAGCCTATAGAAGCCTATCTCATAGGTTTGGGAGGTGTGGAAACCCCTTGTTTGGGAAAGGTAGAGCTTCCCATCTATCTTCAAGATGTTCCAATGAGAGTCAAAATGCTAGTGTGTGAAGATGAGGACCTTAGAGAACCACTTGTCTTGGGTCAAGACTGGATCTATGACCATGCCGTCAACTTGAACCTAAGAAGTCAAATCCTTCGATTTTGGGCACATGAACAATGTATTACATTAAAATTAGACAATTGCATGCTCACAAATCTAGAGGTCACACATTCTCTTAGTTCTTCCGAAACTAATATTCGCAAAGATAATGTTGTGTGTGTCAATAGCCCTACGAAGCAAAAGGACTTAGTCATGGAAGCACAAGCTCAAAGGCCAGCAGACCTCTCCTCTTCTCCACTAGCTGATGCAAGCATAACTCGACCAAAGAGGCAAGCAAAACAGACATCTGCTATATCAAATAGACAGACAAAATTCAAGAAGAAAGAAGCTCAGGGCATGAAACAAATGTGGGTACAAAAAGGATAACAACCACCAGCTTTGCCACAACCATTTCCATTGAAGCAAGTTAACCATGCTAAAAGAAGCACCAAGAAACCAGGACAAGCTCAATCCCAAGGTCTTTGACAGATTTGGGTACCAAAGCAATCGATGAAGGCCGACCATAATAACATACAAATTTGGGTGCCAAAGAAATTAGTTGCAGCTCAACAAGGGTGATTGCAAATGTGGGTACCCAAGGCACTCTTACATGCACAAAACAATATGATCTCCTTCACGAGAAAAATCTCAACAAAGCAACCACGAAGAAGCAAGAGTCGAAACCATGGACCGAGACCAAAAGAAGATAAATCCATCTCCTCACCGATAATAAAAAGACAACCAAAAAGGGTATGGGTGTGGAAGCCAAAAGTACCACTAGCTGCCACAGAGCCAAAGAGCCAACCACGCTGGATATCAAAATTCAGAAACCACCCAAAGATACAGAGGATAGAGCTTATGTCTATAGGGCCAAATACTATCCAGAAATGGATCCCTATAAGAAGGATTACATCATTTCAAGATCCACTGGCTACCTCCAACAAAGACTACATCAACATCCACCAGCAACATTGAAAGCCTCGACGTGCAACAACCATGTGCCTTTGGCATAATTGTGTCGCACCATTCAGGTCATGCATTTCCAAAGTATGCATTAATATAGGGCCACATTACACGGCCGTGCATAGACACAATTGAGGTTCCCAGGCACATGCAACACACCCGACATATGTAAAATATTTTATTGATGCTAACACCTTTTTTTCTTGTTTTACTCCATTGTTCCAAAAAAAAAAAGGAGAGGAAGAAGACAAGAGAAAGAACGGGATTGTGCGTTTGAAGAATCCCCAATGCGAACTATCAACAAAGGACATCCATCAACAAAGGCAAGCTCATGGTCAATCACCATGATGAAAATACAACACGAAGAGTTGAAGATCGACGGAACTTTCTCCATGGTAAGAATTGTATGCTTCAACAACAACATAACCACGATCGATTAGGAAACCTCTTCGTCGGCATACCCTTGAGCACTTAGCTCAAGACCCAACTTCTTGCACCATAATTCTTTCAATGCATTTCCCAAGTATGCATGCATAGGGCTAAATTACAAGGCCGTGCACAAGGCACCTATTTTTTCCAACCCATGCACTAATACACTTAACCATCAATCATGATGGATCACAAGTACTTAGCCTCATGTTTCAAAAGTTCAAGGACATCAACGGTACATCAGTACCTAGGAAGAAATTCACAGTAGATAGCTGCTCATGATCAACATCAACAAGCTCTTTTGAGAAACTACCAACCTTTGAAGGCTAAGCCAAGAAGTATACCCTCTAGCTCAGATCAAAGGAAGAATTACATACATTGGGCACAACTCGGGATAGGCTAGTAGTGGAAAACTGACGAACTCGACAATCGACCAGGCTACATTGGGAAGATGGACCGCTCGTGTTGATACATGAAGGACACTACCTCTCAATGTACAACATGGAACAACCACTACAACAAGGGTCTGTCAGGGACGATAGACTCAAGAGGGGGGAGTGTTGAAGCTCAAGGTCAAGGAAAAAGCATGGAAGCACATCAAAGAAGTGGATATGCAAGGAAGAGGAGCAAGTAGGGAGCTCCAAGAAGCACATGTCAAATTTTCAAAAGAAATCCCTATAAATATAGTGACTTTTGTCACTAAAAGCCATTGTAAATACCATTTTCCATTTTTACAACTCCATTTTGTTCAAGCTGAGGAGTCCTCGAGCTTGAGGAGTATAAGAAGTATCATCCTACCAATTTTCATAATTTTTAGATTCCATTTGAGTCCCCAAATAAGCCTTGGAACCTATTTTTTAACTAGGCCGGACACTAGGTCTGGACAGGGCCAAAACAACTCAAAAAACTATAAAAAGGGCTGGAGAGCTCATTTTTGGGGTTAGCTTGTTGTAGATTTCAGCTTTGTAAGAGAGTTCTTCTGTAATAGAAGTCCTCCCATTGTTCCACTCTTTGTTCTTACCTTCTGTGCGCGTGTGTGTATGTGTGTGCATGGTTGTATGCTTTCACTCATGCACTTGTGCACTTCACTTGCTCTTGGTCTTCATACTGGTCCTCACGTCTCCACGGATTGACATTTATGAGGTGTAGCGCCTTACGTTGGTACTTGCCATTGTGCTAGAGTGACACCAACCTCAATAGAATGGGGTTGCTAAAATAGAGAATATGTCTCTCATGGAGATGGCAAGGTGTATGCTCAAAAGTGCGGCTTTACCAGATAGCTTCTCGCTTGAGGCTGTTATGTGTGCAACATATGTACTTAATAGGGGTCCCACCAAAGCACTGTATTCTATCACTCCATATGAGGCTTGGCATGGTTGCAAGCCATTCCTTGCTCATCTACACTTCTTTAGTTGTATAGCATAGGCATTAGTGTCTCATCTATATCACCCATGGACTAAACACCTTTTGGTTAGCCATGATGTTGTTTTTGTGGAAGATGCAATTCAACCATTACTTTCATGTACTAAGGAGACATCAATTAGCTTGAAAGATGTGTATCAGACTTTGCTGCCTCTTTTTATAGGTGGATAGGCAAGTGCTAGTCCAAATGATGTTATTTCTCAGCCTTTATAGGTTTCACATGATGATGCAAATTATTCCATTTCCAATGTAGATTTACATGATGCACTTGTTGATGAGAGGGCTGATATAAAGGAGGAAAAAACTATGCCTAAATGACTGGTACAAAATTTGCAAGATAGCAAATTAATGAACCTCTATCATATAATACTTGTTCAAGCTCTCATCTTTTGCATCACATCGCTATGAAATGGCTTCCTCTAGTCTTCGTGATGAGAATGAGCCTGTTTCTTTTGATGAATCACAAAATTCAGAAAATTATATGGCTACTATGCAATCAAAATATGATGCTATTATGAAGAATGGTACCTAGCCTTTATGTGATTTTCCACCTGGAAAAAAGGCCATTGGCACTAAATGGGTATACAAGCTGAAGTGTAATCTTGATGGAAGCGTTGATAGCAATTGAGAGCACCTTATATGTTAAGCATGCAAATGATGTGCTTCTGATCATTGTTGTCTATGTTGATGACATGTTGCTCACTAGTTCTAATTAGAAGCACATTGCTGATTTTAAGGCTGATTTGCATGCCTCATTTGAGATGTCAGATTTGGGGCATTGCATCATTATTTGGGCATTCACTTTATGCAAGTTGATGGCAGAATAGCTTTGTTTCAAAATATATATATTGACACATAATTGCAACATTTTGGCCTTGAAGATTGTAAACCTATTGCCACTCCTATGGAAATAGGTTTATGGTTCAGTCTTCATGATGTTGGAGATGCATTTGATGTTGTTCTCTATCATCAACCTATTGGATGCTTGATTTACTTATGTGTAACTCATCTTGATATTAAGTTTATTGTCTCACAGATAAGCAGGTTCATGCATTGCCCAAGTGTCAAGCAGTGGCAAGCAGTTAAGCGCATCTTTCGTTAATTGAGTGGTATTGGGCTACTTGGATTGTTTTACCTCAAGGAGGGATGACTACCATGAGATTTACATGATTTTTTTGACTCTCGCTAGGCTGGTTGCTGTGAGAATCATGTGTCTACTAGTGGTTTTTGCTTCATGCTTGGTAGCTCATGCATATCTTGGTTGAGCAAGAAGGAGCCTACTGTGCCCACTTCTAGTTGTGAAGCTGAGTATAGGCCAGCTTTCAAAGCGACTATTGAGTGTGTTTGTGTGGCTCATATGCCTTTTGGATGATTTGGGTGTTGGTCAGTCTTTTGCCACCACCATCTTGATTGATAGTTAGAGAACATTGACCAAGTCCTTGTTCATCGCATCACTCCCAAGGGGGATTTGTCGGTATATTTTGGTAGTGAAGTGTGTGAACACACTAGGAACACTGCGGCACTTTTTTCCCTCTTTAGGAGGTCTTTTTCCCATGGCTTGTATATATGCCTATAGCCCTAACGGGTCACTTATCTTTGTATGTTCACTTGGTAATACATTTAGTATTGGGTGTTGTGCTTCAATCTTCTTCTTCTTCCTTGTGCTATTTACATGCTTTTGTTAAACTTAAACTTCGGGTTAAGTTATCTGTTTAAAGTTTAATTCAAGTCTGGGTTCTTGGGATGGTTAGGGGTCTGTAAACAAAGGCCCTGTTTGTATTTTCCCAAATCTACAGATTAAGAATATACTACTTCACCAAATTATGCGCTAAATTGGATTATCTTCCCAGTACTGTTTTGAATATGTTCTTCAACAGACTTCCACCAAACAATTACTGTATGACTTCTTCACTTAACACGTAATCAATTACTTAATACTTCATTAACTTCATTGAATCATTTAACTTTAATCAACAGAATTGACAATAGACTTAGATTACACAGATTTTCGGCAACAGCGCTTCGCTTTCGGCTTTCGCCCAGACGAACAGTTCGGTGACTAGGCCTTCTACTTCACGTGACTCTTTTCATTAATCTCTCAAGGGTTACAACTTTGCGCTACGCCTTTACATCATGTGTGCGACTTTTCAGAATATATATTACAAAATTTATGAGTCCCTTTCCGGCGGCTCACACTGGCACGCACAGTGGACTCGAACCCAAAATTGGAACGACAGAGTCACGGCTCATCTATGATGTCCTGAATATAGATAGTGCGAGCTAGTTTGAAAGTACGTGTAATCTTCTGCTTTAGGGAATCTAACATATCTTTCAAAATTGCAGGTTCTATAAGTTCTGCATCATTCCTAACAGAACTGGTAGCTATGACCTGACTAATAAGTAATTACGTCTGTGTTTGCAAAAATGATTCCTGTAAATAAAATTCGTTGGCCAGAGCAGCGTCTCGTCGCAGTTTTATTTCTGCTATGTCTGCATCAATGTGCGAGAGTCTGTCTGCCTAAACTCCTAATTGTTTTTCTCTTTGCTCAAGTTCCTGAGCTTGAAACTGAATGGTTTTGTAATAAGCATCTCGCTCCTTCTTAATAGCTTCCATCTCCTTCTTTAACTGAATGGTCTTGGCAATCCTCAGTGAACTCTTGATCTCTCTGGAACAATCTCTCAGTGACCTTATGCAGTTCAGCTTCGGCTTTAAGTACATTGGCAGCAAGTGACTGCGAGGCCTCTTCTAAAACATTGAATGTGTCCCGCGTACTGTGGAGCTCATTGCCTAATGCGGTCATAACATCTGTCTTGTCTACAACTTCTTGCCTCAATTTGGTAATTGCGGTGTCCCGTTGAGCAATGATATTGTCTTTTTTTGCTAACTATTCTTGGAGTTGCTGGATTTGAGTCTACAATGAATGATTCTCAGCTTTACCTACAAGTACTTCTTCTTGGAGAGGCGCAATGTCTGCTTCTAGAAGGTCAACCTTGCTCTGCAACTCTTGTTGAATTGTATGAGTGGCCATCTTTATCTGGAGGGGCAATCGCTGAGAGAATTGGATGAGAAGTTGGCCCATGGATGCTAATTCAGCGAACATCATCGGGGTGGAAAGAGAAGAAACAGGCTACGATGGTATTGCAAACTACAGGTGAGGTGAGGATGGGGGAGAGTAGTCGGGGGAGGATAGGAGATTGGTCAATGCCACTTGATTGGAAAGTGGAGGCGAAGAGGGAAGAACTTCAACAGCATCAGAAATGGTGGTTGGAGGAGGAAGAGGGATAAGAGAAGTCGGAACTAAAACTATTCCGGTCTCATGTTGAGGGACCGACGGGGCTACTTCGGTAACTGCTTCTTCATTACCAGTCGATTGATTGACTATATCTGCTTGGTCATCTGTGGTTGGTGAAGAAGGAGGATGACACTCAATAATAGTGGTATCTTCCACTGTGTAGCTCAGTGATGAGTAGCACCTCCTTTAATGTCAATCCGGGAACACGTGAGGATGGTATGAAGACCTCGAGCAAGTGGAGGCACAAGTGCGTGAGTGAGAAGCACACAAACATGCACACACATACACACACGCGCGCACACACGGCAAGACAAAGAGTGAGAAGCAATGGAGTTCTTAGATGTTACAAGTTCATTTCAATTACAATCTAACCTCAAAAATGAGCTCTCTACCTCTATTTATAGTTTTTGACTAGGTTTTGGCCCTGTCCAGACCTACTGTCCGGCCTAGTTAAAAATTAGGTTCCAGGGCCAATTTGAGGGCTTAAACGGAGTCTAAAAAATACAAAAATTGATATGTAGGTACTTCTAAGGCTCCTCAAGCTCAAGGACTCCTTGGCTTCACAAAATGGAGCTACAAAAATATGAAATGGTATTTACAATGATTGTTAGTGATAAGAATCACTGTTATAAAGATGTTGATTTGGAAAAATTTGAAGGGCCTATCTGCTAGATTTATGTCGACTGCTTTGTCTACTTAATCCTTCACCTCGCTCTGACTCTCTGCGTTGGCTTCCTTGTCTAGTCAATCCTTAGGTGCCCATACTACTCTCAACACCCCCCCCCCTCTCTCGCGTCTGTCGTCCCTGACAGACCCTTGTTGCTGGGAGTGTTGGATGTAATATTCCACAACCTGAGTGGCAAGCTGATGTTCCTGTATGCGTAGTCCTCTGGCCAAGTCTGTCATCATACGATCCCAATCAATTGGTCCTGGAATGTCCGGATGTGGCAGACGCAACTGATCTGCATGGATCGCTTGTTCTACTGCGAATAGATGTAGCAAATGTGTGGGTTTGGGAATGAAAATTTCTGAATGATATTCCCAGAATCCCGTAGAGAACATTTCCTCAAATGTCTGCTTGAATCATGTGGGTAAGTACTTTATTCATGCATGCCAGGCAAAGATTATAGTGATCGAGGGAGTCTGGCTCATGTCGTAGACTAAATCCTTGTTACCTTGAGAGAATCCAGGGGAAGAGATGTATGGAGCTTGTACCGTCCGAAAGGTTTTGAAGACAAT
Source organism: Ceratopteris richardii (assembly GCA_020310875.1). Taxonomy (NCBI): domain Eukaryota; kingdom Viridiplantae; phylum Streptophyta; class Polypodiopsida; order Polypodiales; family Pteridaceae; genus Ceratopteris; species Ceratopteris richardii. The sequence continues at coordinate 11,951,445 of CM035428.1, forward strand.
GGTCATGAGCTCGAATATTTTCATACACATTTTCGTTGCTATGTCAGGTACATTATTTAGACGTGTAGACCAGTGCCGAATTGTTGATATCATGTAGGCTACGGTTGGGGTCCCTCAGGGTGGGGCAAAATATGGATAGTTGACCCATGCCGAGCATTCTTTATTGTTGCGTACCTTGATTGCAAATGCTTGCCAGGATCTGGGACGTACCATTGGGAAATAGCATGGATTATACTTGATATACAGTGGCATGGTTGCCCAGGTGCTCATCATCTCAGGGTAATCGGTTAGTAGACATGCACGCCAATTAGGCTGGAAGATCGAGCCAGCACGCGCATCTGTCGGTAAGTCCTCTGGCTCAAATTGAGTGGCAAATGTGGGCTCCTTCCCAGTATGTCTTTTAACTTCTGCATTATAATCATGTGGCAAGACAAAATAAGGCATGTATTGCGACTCTGATGTTGTGATTAACCATTGGTGGGATAGGTTTTGAAAGTAAGAAGACCGAAGGACAGTTTCTTCCAGATTTTTGAGAGATTGCATTTGCACGGCAACGCGATCATCATGTGTCTTACCCACTTTCTCGACCCTTTTGACCCAATCTGGAACTTGAATTTCTAAAGTTTCATGTCCTTCCTCTGTAGTCCGACCACCGGGTGTTGGCATTGGCTCGTACGGCTCTTCATAGCTGTCATCGACGGGGATTTCCACTACTGTTTCAGGTTCTGGTTCTTCAGTGGGCGAGGGTGGCCTTTCATATGGTAAGAGGCGTGCTTGGAGTTCTGCCACCTGTTTCCGGAGGGTCTCTACTTCTTCTGTAGAGTGTTCCAAGATTATCGGCTCCTGTTGAGCTGTGGGGGCACTGGCTATCTGTTTCTTTAGGTCTGCACATTCAGTCTCTAACTTTTCATATGACTCTAAGAAATTTGCATGCTCCTCGAGTAAGATGCGAATGTCTTCCGATGGGACTGCTCTATACTTGGTAGGGCTAATGATTGCTCCTGCAGTTCCTTCCATAGCCGCTTCAAAGTTGTCTTGGTTTTGTTGTTGAAGCCTCTTGTTCTCTTCTAGTGCTGCTGCCATATGCTTCCTTAATAGCCCAAGGTTGTGTCTGAGTGTAGCATTAGATATCATTTGTGCTTAGAGCATTGTTTCTAGTTCCTTGACTACTTGATCATCTACTGTCGATGTCTTTGATTCCAATTCGGAGTGAGCCTGCTATAAGGTGGTATGCTCGGTTAGGAGCGTTTGGTAATCAGCTTCAAGAGTGTTGACTCTAGCTTGCAGACGCTGAGATTCTGCCTGGAGGGCATCAGTGCATTCTTCCAATTGATGATATTCTTGTTGTAGTTGATGTGCACACTGAAGTAATGTATTGAACGTGCTATTTACATTATGAGATGCAAGGGGAAAATTTTGGAATGTAGGGGAAGTGGGGATGGGAAGGGAGGTAGTGAATGTTGTGTCTGCCAATGATGTGTTGAGTGGTGAGGTGGGGGGTAGTGGGGGGGGAGAGGGTGGAATTGTGGGGAGAGGTGTTGTGGTGGGTGAAATGTCCATTGGGTCAGACAGAGTGGTGTGTACAGGGGCTACCATGTAGGTGGGTATGGTAGGTGAAGTGAGTGTGGTGTTCGTGTAAAATGATGTCGTTGCGAACATCGGGGAAATGTGCCTCTGAAACATTGGAGAGCGGATGAATTGCTCCACAAAGGACGGGTATTGGGGTGGTGAGGTCAGGTTGAAAGAGGTGTAGGGGCCAGATGGGAAGTGAGGGTCATGGAATGGAGGTACCCGTATTGGGGGATAGGCTGGGAAACACAGGGTGCCTTCTGTGGATACCAGGTTTCCAACCACACTTGGAATTATGGGATGGCCAGTTATGGGTTCGGAGGATAGAAAGGTTGAAGCGTACAAGGGATTGGTGACGAAGGAGAAGAGGGTGTCTTGTGAGGTGGGTTCTTGAAATGAGAATGATGTGAATGAGGATGGGTTATAAGTGAAGGTAGAGGTGATGACTGTCGTTTCTTCCATGGTGGGAGGTGGTGGTGGGGGTGGAGAAGGTGGTGATGGGGGATGCTGGGGTGAGATGGGTGATGTCTGAACGAAGGTTTCAGTAGAGAGGTCAATGGTGGTGGTGGTGGGGGTAGCTGTGGTTTCAATGGGCACTTCTTGTTCTGTGACGGGTATCCTGATAGTCTTACTTGCTCGTGGTAATGTGTCAACTCTACGTTTGTCATACCTCACGGACTGGCAGACTGCAGTGTGGACAGCCTCCAGAACTCCTAAAGAATCTGACACTAATTTGAGGGTGTCAATAAAATGTTGATCCACTCCATCATCTGATAGCATTTCTTGCATCAAAGCTTGGCCGGACACAAGAGAGAGTTGATGCCTTTCTTGTACTGCCTTGATTGTATCGTATAACCTTTGTAGTTGAGCTGTATATGCAGGTGCACCTACAATTTCTGGCACTTCTTGTTGCTCATCATGATGCTCTTGATCATAATCCTCCTCATCTTCCTCCTGTTCTTCATCTTCATCATCCTCTTCATCCACTTCCACTGTGGTGACAGGTACTTGGGCGGTTGTTGCTTGCGTTTGCACATTCTCTACTTGTTGTGCCTCTTCTGCCTCCAGCTCTACATCTTGTAATAATTGTTCGAAATCTTCATTCGTGAGTTCTTCCAAAGGTGCACCACTGGGAAATTCAAGATCGGTTGGGATGGGAGGGAATATCAAGGTAGAACCATCGGTGCTGCGTCTTGGAAGTCGGAGTGTGAATGGTCGGACTCTTCGGGGTGGAGGGGTGACGTCTGGTGTTAGGGTGGTTCCACGTGGTTGAGCACAAGGGACTTGGACAGTACCTCTCATCTTCTTAGAAGGGGGTCCAATGGATGTCCTGCCTCTAAACTGCTCTACACGATTCCACATTAGGGCCCGTTGAATAGGGATGTCATAAGCCAAACACCTATAAATTATTCTCGTCAGAGCACAGCATCCATATAAAACCTGTTTTCGCGGCCATCGTTTGTGAGCTAGGTGTATCTGATCAATTATCCAGTGGGGTAAGTTGATGGTGAGGCTCTGTGTCTCTGCCAGATACAAACTAAACCAAATCTTTTTGGGCGGCATGGTGAATCTATCTTGGGCAGGAAAAGCAAAGTTTTGCATGCACATGTGAAGGTGTATTGCAATATTAGGCGTCATGGACACCATGTCCTTGAGTTTGGTGAGGCTTCGATTCTTCATGTAATCAGGCACTAGGGTCTCCTTCTCTGTTGGAATATGCATTCCACGCATATCTAGGGCCTCTCTCACCAAGTTGTTTGATAGCCTGTACCTCTTGAGCTCATTTCCCTTTGTTAGAGATGGAACCACAAATGAGCTTGCACCTTTTGGGTTCTTGTTTGGAGTCAAGGTGTTGATGAGATATTAGCATTGCATGAAGTCAGGCTTTGGGAGCCGTGCACTGAAATATGCATCCAATCCTGCCTTCTCCCATATCGAACGTAGACCTTCTGCATTTTGTAACTTCTTGAATTCTCTTGTAAAGAAATGGTATTTACCTTGCTTCCCATTGAAGTCCAACTCTGATTCCCATAGGTATGTTTCCTCTCCCAAGGGTCCTGCCACTTCACTAAACCAGTGGGAAGCTTTTCCTACGGGCATGGTATGGCCACTGGGAGGGTCCGCTATAGGTATGATTTTGATGGCCTGCAATTCTTCTGGTCTTTCGTTTGTTTCAGGCAAGACGGGTAAATTGTCTAAGTCCACCACTTGCTGGCTCGTGTCTGTTTGAGAGCTAGTTCTTGCCGCCTCATCCATGTTGAAAACTTCACAGCTGGTTCTGTGAGAATACATGAATAAATGTTAACATTGCAATGGACACAAAAATGACACTGTGTCCCCGTTACAACATTAACATGAGGCTCGGGAGAGGTTAGGGGGTTAGTAAGTGCTCGGTGCTTGTGTGTGTAGTTAGAAATTGGGTAGACCTAAGAACTAAGCGGAATGATGTAGTGTGAGAGTGACGTAGTTAGTCGGTGGACATGGATTTACAACTTGGGTCCGGGGGTTTATTACAAGTTTTAGGTTGCCAAATGCAATGGATAGGTTTTGATCTTGACTTTGTGGAGACTCTAGAGAGTGTGATAGGGGTACTTACTTGAAAAATGGGGCTTTTAGGGACCCATTTACAAGTGATTCTACTTGTGCTCATGGAAGAATACGTGTTCGTGCGTGATGTGTAAGAGTGGGCCTCAGATGTTCGAGTGAGTGAAACATGTTGTACAGGGTTTGGCCTTGGTGTAGCTATTTGAGCCCGCAAGCAAGCCTTAGGCACCCAGATTTGTCGTGATTGTGGGCTGACCTTCATTGACTTCTTGGGTACCCAAATAGACTTCACTTTCGTAGAAGAATTTATGAAGGACTTTTTATTAGTGTCGTGTTGTTGATTACTAATAAGAGGTTTTGGCCGTGGGGTTGGCCTGGTCGGAACAAGGTGTTCGCCTTTTCGCCTCCATACTTGTTTCATTGGCTGAAACAATCTGCTTTGCTCCTTTTTTTGACCCCCAGTATAGGTAGTGTTCTGCTTCTTCTGTATTCGATCTGCCTTTAGTTGCTGCATCCCTCTGGCCTTTGGAACAGAAGGGAGTGCCTTCTTATCCTTGACTCCGTTGTTGAGACAATCCTCTTTCTGCATCATACATTTTTGGACAAGAATAGCATTGTCAACTTCATGTGCACCCCTGGAAGGACCAGGAGTTCGTGCCTTACCTAGTTCCTTGAGTGCCTCATTTTCCAATTCAACTGTAATTCGACTATGATTTACCCATACCTGAAGAATTCCGCTTCTTAGGTTTAGGTTGATTGCATGATCATAGATCCAGTCCTGACCCAAGACAAGAGGCTCAGTGAGGTCCTCATCTTGACACACTAATACTTTGACTGTCATTACTTCGTCTTGAATGTAGAGGGGAAGTTCCACCTCGCCCATGCAAGGGGTTTCCACACCTCCCAATCCTATGAGATATGCTTCTATAGGATTGACAGTTAATTTCAACTCTTGATAGTAAGACAATTTAACAGCACTAGTGGCTGCACCTGAGTCAATCAAGGCTCTTACAGTCCTTGCACCCTTTCCTTGGCTTATATCTAAGGTTATAAAGGGACGTCGATCAATTATTCTATGTGAGCTAACACCTGAAACTTCACACATAGCCATGTGATATCCTTGATCTGCATATGCATCTGTCCTAGATTGCTCTCTACCCTGTCTTCTCATCTTCATTCTCCCGATGCGTTCCAATGCTTCTGCTTGAGCTTCTTCGCGAATTCGTTTCTCTTCTTCTTTGCGTTTCTTAGCAGTGTTGAGTCGACTTAACATCTCCTCTGTCAGAGGTTCCTGATATAACTTGACTCTGCATCCGCTAATGTAGCTCGGGAGAACATCACCTTCCAATGTGGCTAGTTGCACTGCTCCACTTGTTGAGATTCTATTAATGATCATGGGTCCGTAGCCTCTCTTCTCTAGTTTCCTTGCATGTTATTTCAATGTGTAAACTAAAACTAAGTCTCCTGCCTTCAAACATTTATCCTTAACGTGGGCATCAAAGTAAGCCTTCTGTCGTTTCTTTGCAGCATATATCCCTACAACCACTCTCAGTCTTGTTTCTCCTAATCGTTCAAGGTCAAAAAGTCTCGAGGAGAGTTCATGACCCGTCCATTCATGCTCTTGTGCTACTTTCAATGTAGGTATTAAAAAGTCCAACGGTAGCACTGCGTTTTGGCCAAATACCATCTGAAAGGGTGTGGCTTGGAGTACCGTTTTATAGGCCACTCGGTATGCCCAAACAGCATGGTGTAGCTGTTTGTCCCAATCAGAGTGTTTATTATTCACTAGTTTGGTCAACACATTGCACAGAATCTTGTTTATGCTTTCGGCTTGCCCATTAGCTTGAGGGTGGTAGGGGGCAGACTTCTTATGAACTACCAAGAATTCTTGGAGCAGATTTTCAATCACTTCATTCAAGAAGTGAGTGCCCCTATCACTTACTAGCTCTATAGGTAGCCCGTATCTTGTGAATACATTCTCAAACAAGAATTTAGCAATTGTCTGAGCATCGTTCCTCGTTGTGGCTTTTACCTCTACCCACTTTGTCAGATAGTCTGTCGCCACAATGATGTATTCCGCATGAGAACCCTTAGCTGGGGGATTAATAGGACCTACAAAGTCTATTCCCCACTTAGAGAATGCACGTCCACCCATCATGGGTTTCAATGGCATCTCATCTTTGCGTATAGGAGGTTGAGCTCGCTGACAAACATCACACCGTTTCACATAGGTATGTGCATCCATGTGAAGGGTTGGCCACCAGAAGCCCGCAAATAGTATTGCCTTGATCACCCGATCTGGTCCAAAGTGTCCTCCTGCTACACCTTGGTGAGCAGTTTCCAAGATCTTGAGATATTCACTTTCATGGACACATAGTCTCAAGTAACCATCCTTACCACGCTTGTATAGATTATCCCCAATGAGTGAGTATTCTTGGGCTTCTTGTTCTAGACTTCTTTTCCGAGCCAGAGTCATGTCTAGAGGGAAGGCTTTCGTACTCAGGAAGGATACTAATGGTTCACTCCAATCTGGCACTATGGATACTTGATAAAGAGTGGCATGTTCCACAGGTGGTTTAGTGCAGCAGATTGGGCATTCCTTGCACAACTTTTGGACATCAGCTTCCATAGTCGGCCAATGCACTCCGAGTCTCCTTAGTGTTTGTAGGGTTCGTTGCTTTGAGTGGTGTTGCTCTAATGCACCTACATGTGCTAATTCCAACCATTTAGCGTACTCATCCTCTTCCACACAACAGGCCAAGATCCCTTGATCTGTGTGCTTGTACATACTTCCAACCATGATGTGGTAATTCTGGGCTTTTACTACCTCCCTATCCTGTGTGGCTATTACTGGGTGGCTAGGCCCATATGTCAATACTGGCACTAATGGCTTAGCCCACTGTGGCACCACTTCCAAATTAAACAAGTAAGCATCAGGAAGGTCATCTGACACTCCTTGTGGAGCTTCTCCAGATGTGAGCCTAGAGAGATGATCTGCTCTCAAATGAGTTTTCCCTTTCCTTACCACAACCTCGAAATCATATTCCATTAGCAAGAGAAACGATCTTACTAATCTTCCTGTATTGCATGGCTTTTTTACCAGGTACAGTAGAGCTTGGTGATCAGTAAAAAATTTGAACTTATTTGCAAGCAAATAATGTCTAAACTTTTTAACTGCATATACCATGCCTAGTCCTTCTCTCTCTGTAGTGGTATAATTTCGTTCAGCTGCATTCAACTGTCTACTAGCATAGGCAATTGGAAGATCCATATTACTTTCACCGGTAGGTTGCGCGAGTACACACCCAATAGCATAATTGGATGCATCCACATGGAAAGGCTTATTCCAATCTGGTGTGGTTAAGATTGGTGCTGAACATAATCGCTGTTTAAGCTCATTGAAGGAATTCTCACATTCATCAGTCCACTCAAAGTTAGTCAGAAGTCCGTACATGGGCTTTGCAATGACAGCATACATGTGAATGAACCGTCGGTAATAACCACAATGCCCCATGAAAGCTTGTACTTCCTTGACATTCTTAGGCCTAGGTAACTCGGCTATAGCTCTCACTTTTTCTTCATCAGTGGATATGCCATTCTTTGACACTATGTGCCCTAGAATCTTGCCTTGCCTGACCATAAAAACGCACTTTTCTGGGTTTAGGCAGACTTGATATTCTCTACATTTGTCAAAGATTTGTCTGAGTTCAGGAATATGGGTTTGTCTGATGTTGGAATGAGCACAAACATCATCAACATAGACTTCTAAGTTCTTCCTCAGGAACTCTTTAAATACATGGCACATTAGTCTCTGGAAGGTTGCAGGAGCATTGGTAAGCCCAAATGGCATTACACGAAAGGCAAATATACCCCACTCTGTGGCAAAAGTTGTCTTATGCTGATCTTCTGAAGCTATGGCTACTTGATTGTAGCCCGAAAATCCATCGAGGAAGCTGTACACTTCCTTGCCTGCTACTCTTTCTAAGAGATGCTCTGTGATAGGAAGCAGATAGTTATCTCGAATTGTGGCTGCATTAACCTTCTTCAAGTTAATGCATACACGCAGCTTTCCATTCTTCTTGGGCACCACTACGATGGGGGATACCCACTCAGTGTGCTCAATTTCATAGATGAATCCAGCTTCAACCAGTCTATCTATCTCCTCTTTGATCTTGGCAGCATAATTATCATTATATGTATATGGCTTTTGCTTAGAGGGTTTGGCATCTGAGGTCATGGGGATAGTGTGTGAGCATATGTCTGGATCAACCCCCTTCAAATCCTTGTAACTCCAAGCGAATACATCTCTGTATTCTCTTAGCAAGGCTATTAGCTCTTGTTCTTCCTCTTCTGTCAGGTCATGGCCTATGTACGTGCATCTCTCTTCTCCTTCTTCCATGGCTACCACAATTTTCTTTGTGGTTTCTTTGTTATCATAGGCCTCTCCTGATTGTGCCTCTCGTTTAGGCATTCTGATCATGACTCTCCTGTCATCTATCTCATACTTCTTAAAATTTTCCGGGACCTCAAACAAAGATTCTTCCTCTTCTGGTGAGACTTCTCTCTTCTTTCTTTTCTTTCCTTCTTCCTTCAGGGTCACATGTGTGGCTAATCTTACATCATTTGTAAGCTCTCCATACCTCTGGGGTTGAAATTCTACTTCGTAGAAGTATTCTTCATCAGATGCAAAAGGTGGGTCCATAATGATTGACTCTAGATCCGAGTCACTTGCATCCTCCAATGCATCAGGGCTAGGTTCACACTCTTCTAACACTGCCTCTCCCATGATTGGCTCTATGGAGAAAACTAAAATGTCATAGCCATCCTCATCACAGTGGGGTGTCCATTGTTCTTCATTGATGGCTACATCCATTGTTGCTAGGATTTCTACCCAGCCGTGGGGTTCAAATTCTTCGTCAGGAAAAACTACAGGCACATAGGCTGGGTCTTGAATTGATCTATGTGTTTCTTTTGCACCTATCTCTCTGGCTTCTTCTCTCTTCTCTTCTTCTACTACTACTTTGCACATCCATAAGTAGGTGTCTTCATGCATCCATGAGGATCCTGACCCTATGGAATGCACCGATTCTGTATCATCTTTGGCTCTATGGATGGGATTCCATTGGATAGGAGGGACATCTCTATGAGATTAATCTTTGAGATTCACTTTGGTCGTAACACCTAAGTGTTGTAGGTACAAAGAATTGGTTCCCCAATCTTGTACCACTTGCAACTGTCGCATAAAGGGTCTTCCCAAAATCATCTCATAGGCATGATTTTTGCTAAAATCGCATATAGCAAATGTGTGCTCGAACTCAACACCACAGGTGGTGAGAGTTATTCCTTCTAACAGCCCTAGGGCCTGTGAAGTGGGGTAATTCTTGTAAAGAATTAGACTCAAAGTCTAGTCTTTCCTGAGAGTGGGTGCTCTCGTGCTCCTCATAAATGGAGGGGATGTCTTGTGGGAATTGGTCATGTGCATCATCCACAAGTTCAATAGGAGGAGGGACTTCACTTTCTTTAGCCCATTTGTCTTCTTGAATCTCTCGTAAGAATTCTGGTGTGAACCGATTCAGAGAAGATGATGTGTCTGGCTCCGTAGAGTTAGGCACATAGGCTTCCTGGGCAGGAAGACCTGCACTTTCACTTGCCTTGTCCTTGTGTTGAGAGGCAGGTTCCTTTTCTAATTGTGCAATGAGCTTCTCTATTCTTTCTAATAGTCCATCAAAGTGCAACTGTGTCTTTGTTGAACTAGAGATGCTAAATAGGCGACTGGCTTCAAACATGGTCTGAGCCAATTCCACCATCTTCGCACAAATTTTGGTTCGTTCTAGCTCTAGTTCTGCTCTAGGGTAACATTTTTCATGATCGGTTACGGTTGGCCCTTCTTGAATTCTGGCCTGATATGCTTTAAGCATCATATTAAGGTCCTCGGGAGTGGGATCTGCTAGGACTGATCCTTCTCTTGGGGGTGGTGGAATTGTGTAAGGTGGGTTGGAAGGTGGTGGGTCAGATGGAGACGGGAATGGTGGTGGTGGGGTAGTGTGAGAGGGAGTTTGAGATGTGAGTTCAGTTATCTTGGCTTTTGTTTCTCTGAGGCTTTCCTCAAGTTCACTCATTTTCTTTGCCCATTGTCTTTTCATTATTTCACGACTATCTCTCCAAGCTCTAGTCCTCTTCTTTGTCATGCTCTCTGTTTCACTAACATCTGGGCTCTTTTCCTGGCCTACCCCTTGGTTTTGCTGCAATGCCAGAGCTCTAGTGACTACCTGTACTGGTGCAGTGGACGTCACGCTTCCTGTAGAGTCTACTACTAACCCAATGACGTTAATGGGAGTGATTTTTGGCATATTGCTGGGATTCTTTGGACAATCTCGTAAGAGATGCTCCTTTCCACACTCCTCGCAATAGCCCTGGATCGTTACTGACTGGGGTTGTGTAGGTGGAGGCAAGGGACAGTCACGAATGAGATGATCTCCCTGACATCTGTAGCATGGTCCTCTAGGGAATGGGGGTCTTACTTGCCTAGGTTGAGGTCTAGGGTTCGGGTTTGCATACATGACGTTTGTGTAATCTGACTCCCAACTAGGTTCATTTGGCTCTTCACTATAGTAGGACTCACCATGTTTGGGGGACTGCATGTAGTAAGCCTGGGGACTATCAATATGTGTAGAATCAAAGCTATGGTCACTCGGGTCACTTTTTGAAAGCAATGGAGTCACTGGGACTATGGCTCTATTCAAATTTTCTTCTGCAGCTGCATACTTTACCGGAATCACATTAGTAGGAGCAGGTGGTTGTCGTGCTAGCACTGGCTGGGGTCTCAGTTGGGCTTGATGTTGCGGTTGGTAACTTTGTTGAGGCCTAGTATACTGTTGTGGTGGGTACTGACTCTGGTATCTGCCTTGTTGAGGGTATGGCTGAGGGTACGTCTGCCTAACAGCTTGCTTATTGTAGGGACAATCTTGCGCGGTGTGATTGTGTACCTCCGTTCTATGGTGCAGTATTGGCTACTAGGATTTACTTGGGGTTGAGTCATAATGGGACATACATTCGCCATGTGGTCGCCACCACAAGTATAGCATCTTTTCACAGGGGCAAACCTTGGGATCTGTTTGCTAGTGACACCTAATTTCTGAGCTACTTTCTCTGCAAGTTCCTCAATTGATGTGGATTGCGTGGAAGAGAGGCTAGAGGCACTCTTCTATAGTCCTAGGGTCCTTCAGATACACATATGACCTCAATTTGGTACTTAGCAATCCATCCAAGAATAAAGCCACTTGCTTAGCTGGCGTGGGTAGCTCAGGGCAAGGCATCTCTCCAAGTATTGCCTAAATCTTCTTCCAGCAAGTCTCATGGTCTCTTGAGGGGTTTGCTTGAAGCTCTGAATCAGCGAGGAAGTGTTATGTCTTATGCCACTTTTAGAGAATTCGATAATAAATGCCTCTAGAAGTTGGTCTATGCTCCTGAATTGCCTCTCGTTTAGTGGCTGAAACCATGTCAGGGCAGTGTTCCTAAGGGTTAGACCAAAGGCATTGTATTGCGTGAACAGATCTTCCACTTGTTCAGCTCTCAAGACTTGCCTAAACTCAGCCACATGATCGTATGGATCTCCAGTGCCATCGAAGTAGTTCTTCATGGACTTAACTAGCTGAGTCGGTCTCAGAGTCCTTGTGTGCTCTCTAGGTCGTGGTAGAGGGAACTCATCCACATTTCTTTGATTCCTGGGAGCTCTAAGTACCTCAGGTTCTACTCTGTTTGTTTCCGTCCTCGTTCTTTCTCTGCCCCCTGGGTTGGCAAAGCTTACTTCTGGCCTATCTCTACTTTTGTCTCTTTGAATTCCATGAGCTTGGGATGTTCCAGCTCCAGGGTGACCATAGGACACATTCGATCTTGGTTGGGGGAAAAAGAATTCACCCTTCCAAGTGTAAGCATGTCTATCATGTTCTGTAACCACAAAGATCCTCTCTGAAGCGTGATCTAAGTAGGTCACTCTGCCTGGGCTATCTGGATCTTTAAACTCATAGATCATGATTGTTCCTATATCATTTGGTCGATCATATTTATACCTCCAAAAGGCTTCATCAGTCTCTCGGTTCAAAAGCAGATCTATGCTCTTGTTGTCTTGGGGAATCCACTCAGGAGTGAGAATTCTCGTAAGAACAGATTTCCCTCGAGGGGTCCTGGGCTCTGCACCCATGTTTCCTTGTTCTAGGTCCTCTATGTCCGTCTCAGGGATCACATTCCCGAATTCATCTCTCCTCTTCGGGTGACTAGTGACCACGTATATGGTTCCCTCTTTATCAAGGTATGCACCATTTTCAAACTTGACAGCAGGGTGCTCTAGCCCAATAGATTGGTCTTGGTTTTTGATTTGGACCATGGATCTTCCTAGACCGTCCTCATAGATGCTAGCACCTAATCGGTTGGTCCTAAGGTATTCCAGCTGCGTCTTGTACGGGCCTTCTACCCTGTGCAAGTATGGCACTCCTGAACTTCAGGTAGGTCGGTCCATGCCTTCAGACCTCTCTGATTCACTAGTCTCAGAGCTAGGGTAGTATGAGTGGTGGCTCAACTGCTGGGCCCAAGACCTAGCAGTGTGGTTGACACTAGCCTCTGAAGACCTAAGACTTTGTCTATCTCTCCCTAGATGTCGCCCTAATCTAAGGTTCATAAGCCTAATTGAATAGCCCATATTTGCCCAAGTACAACCTCGTTGCTGAGTTCTTTTGTATCAGTTACTTGATTCTTTTTAGTGGTTACCGTGTTTATGCTCTTGTCAGAAATCACGTCGTCAGGAATATTTGAGTATATTTTCGCACTGTAAGTTGATCGTTCCTCGTTAGATTCTTTCCTTTAAGGTTATCGCATCACGAAGAGATTATGTTTAATCTTGAACTTGAGTGCATAGGTAGTCTTCAACTTGATTGATGCCTATCGTTGCCCTGACTTACTCCTAGCACTTCTCGCACTTAGCCTAAGCTACGAATTGATAGAGGGTGTTGAGGATTTTCCAACCTTGAGTTTCTTTCCTTGTGTTGTTGCCCTGGTGTGCCCAGGATGCATGTTCCAAAGCTTACACTTACTCTTGCTTAGAATGCCCTCAAGTGCTCTTACTAGACCTATAAAAGTCCCACGGTTAGCTCAAGGCTTAGATTCAAATGGCACAATAGACCACTTTCATGCATGTAACTCTCAGACCAAATTATCCTTTGCCTTTATGGAAAACAATCCCAAGGATCCCTCAGTTTTCCTACCTCGGGATATGGTCAACTTCAAAATACCCTATCTAACGGATTTCGTATGAGAAATTTATGTCAGTTCAGGCTTCAGGGATTAAAACAGGGTTCAAACAGGCTAACATGTCAACAGGATTTCCTCAAATTGCTTGTTTATAGCCTCCCTATATGTCCTATAGCCCAATAGTTATGCCCAAAATTAGCCAAATTCCTCAATTTAATAAACCCCAAACAATGGCCGAAAATGGCTGTCAATCGCGATCGACTGGGCTGTCAATCGCGATGGACTGGTGTCCGTCGCGATTGACAGGTGTCTGTCGTGATGGATGGCTGTCCGTCGCGATGGATGGCTGTTTGTCGCGATTGACAGGTGTCGGTCGCGATGGATGGCTGTCCGTTGCGATTGACAGGTGTCGGTCGCGATGGATGGCTGTCCGTCGCGATGAATGGTTGTCCGTCGCGATTGACAGGTGTCGGTCGCGATGGATGGCTGTCGGTCGCGATGGATGGCTGGCGGTCGCGATGGATGGCTGTCCGTCGTGATTGATGCTATCAATCGTGATGGACTAAAAATTTGCAATTTTTTCAAAAATTTTTGTGGATCTGTGCTGTGCCAAGCCTCTAGTCTACTGGGGTGCACTCAGTTTTACCAAAAGATGAAAATTTCTGTCAATCGCGATCGACAGAAGCTGGCGACTTCGAGACAGTTCTGCACATTTCCGTACCTGCGCAACGTGCTGGAGGGGATGATGCTGCTGGAACCTGCAAAAAACTCAACAAACATGCAAAAACAGTGCACACAAGATCGCCCTCTCGCTCTCTCTCACAAGTGAAATGAGGGAAATGAAAGGGGGAAGGAGATATAGTCAAAAAACTGAAATTTTTGCGATGATGGAGATGGAGGTGGAAGATGATGGGGATGATGATGGTGATGATGATGATGAAGTAAGGATGAGAAAATTAAGGAAAAGTAAAGAAATTACCTACAACGCCAACGTCACAACTCTACGTCTTACCATCACACGCTCCTCCTCAAAGCTCCATCCCCGGCAACGGCGCCAAAATTTGGTGTAGCTCAGTGATGAGTAGCACCTCCTTTAATGTCAATCCGGGAAGACGTGAGGATGGTATGAAGACCTTGCTCAGGCACAAGTGCGTGAGTGAGAAGCACAGAAACATGCACACACATACACACACACGCGCACACATGGCAAGACAAAGAGTGAGAAGCAATGGAGTTCTTAGATTACTTTCAAAAAGCTCTTACAAGTTCATTTCAATTACAATCTAACCTCAAAAATGAGCTCTCTAGCTCTATTTATAGTTTTTGACTAGGTTTTGGCCCTGTCCAGACCTAGTGTCCGGCCTAGTTAAAAATTAGGTTCCAGGGCCAATTTGAGGGCTTAAACGGAGTCTAAAAAATACAAAAATCGATATGTAGGTACTTCTAAGGCTCCTCAAGCTCAAGGACTCCTTGGCTTGCACAAAATGGAGCTACAAAAATATGAAATGGTATTTACAATGATTGTTAGTGATAAGAATCACTGTTATAAAGATGTTGATTTGGAAAAATTTGAAGGGCCTATCTGCCAGATTTGTGTCGACTACTTTTTCTACTTAATCCTTCACCTCGCTCTGACTCTCTCCGCTGGCTTCCTTGTCTAGTCAATCCTTGGGTGCCCATACTGCTCTCAACACACTGTCTCCTTCATCGCCTTATCCTCCGGTTGATGAGATTCCTCCCGTTGTGAGACTTCAGCTACATCTTCCATAATAACGTCTTGTTCGGGCTGCTTACTAGCAGAAGACGGAACAGAATTGACCTGTAATGAAGTAGCGGTGTCATGGAATACTTCAACATCGGGAACCATGGTGGTGTCCTGTACTTGAATTTGTGAAGGGTTGATTTGTCTGCGTTTGCGCTGAAAGAAATGAAGCAGGTCTTCATCATCCTCCTCTTCGAGCATCTCTGTAGATTCCTCATGTAACAGCACGGTATCGATTGGAGGTGGTTGTGCGGCTTGTATCACCGGAAGGAGAAGGGTAAGGAGGTGGGGCAATCAAGTACGGGGAATTTCATGCTTGGCGAGTTGTTTGGTAACTGCTAAGCATTCACGGTGAATGTGCCAGAAGAAAAAGGATGTAAAATTGACGGGTTCTCGGGAGGCAGTATCAATCATCGAGTAAAAAGGCCTAGAAATGCCATACGTGCATTTTTGCATGTTTAAGGATGCTACAAGAAATTGCAGCGCGGTGTGCTCTGGCTCAAGCCGGTAGAGAATGGCAAACTCATTAGATGAGTGCCGGGGAAATAATTCCTTCATGGTCGCTAGGGGAAGGAGTGGTCCATCGACCAACCCTTCTTGAGGGAGACGGAATCCCTCAGCAACCGTGTTTAGTGTAATGACTACAGAGGGGTTTAAGCACGTTAAGGGCCAGCACTGGTCTGTAGCAGGCGTGGCGGCTATGGCAGAGATAATCTGCGCATGAAAGGGATGACACTCCATTGAATGGCAAGGCAATTCAGCGAAGGCAAACAGTCCCCGAGCACGCAAGTACTCACTCACATCTAGAGTGAGACCTGCACTGAAGGTTACTATGTTCGCAAGAGCTTCCATGGTGTACTCAAAGACAAGCGAAAACATAGAGCACACAAGGGACAAACACACAAAGACACAATAGCAACTAACAGTAAGAAGAACAAGATTAAGTAGAAACACGAGAAAAATCAGGCGGCAAGAACCCTAATCATAACGCAGTATTGTAAATATACCGACATAATGGCGACATGCATGTATTAACAGATGCAACGACACAGAGGCGGCTATTAATCATGGTTAGATAAGAAAATAGAAGGATTACGGTCAGTTGGTCAACCAAAATACAGAGATCAAAAAAGAAAGGCAATGGAAAAGAGTGACAAGCGTAAAAGAGTAGAAATATCAAAGACACCTCACGAGGTGGTAGACGATGGATAGTAGGGTCGAAGCTTCGAACCATTAATCACTTTAGGGAGAAGGTGACCAGTGAAGGTGGATAACCGAAGATTTACGGGTCCCACTTGTTCAGCAATCTGGTATGGACCGAACCATCGTAGTTTAAATTTTCCGTCGGATCTATTAGACTTAGCGTTATAGAAGAGGACTAATTGGTTTACCATAAACAAGGGGTTTTGAGGAAAAGATCGTGGGTTTTGGCCTGTCTCAGCTGCACTTCTTGCATCACCAGGAAACTCTCCAGATGTTCTTCATCCAAGGATCGTAAAGCCTCCAATCAAAAGGGAAAAGATTCTTCCGGTAATAGCTTCCGTTCAAGGGTCAAACAGACTGGGAACCAACAGTTCCATTGGAGCAATTGCTTCCAATCCATATGCCAACTTAAAAGGAGTTGTTCTGGTCGCCACTTTGTATGTGGTACGATACGCCCATAGTACAGCAGGTAGAAATTGGTCCCATCTCTCTGGGCAATCTAACACCAGTTTCTTCAAGATGTTTAAAAGAGATTTGTTGGTATTCTCAGCAAGTCCATTTGCTCATGGGTAGGGAGAACTGAATTTGTGCACAATCTAGAATGTTTTTGTAAGCACTTGCATTAATGTATTTGCAAAGTGCGTACCTTGATTAGTTACTATCTCCAAGGGTAACCCATAGCACGGAAAGATATCCTTCATTAAGCATTTAACAACCGCAGTCGCTATAGCTGATCGGAGAGCCCATGCCTCGGCCCATCTAGTTGCATAATCAGTGCATGTGAGAATATATCTGTTATTGGTGACTGTTGTCGGAGGTGTAATTGGTCCTATGAAATCCAAACCCCATTTCTGAAAGGGTTCCAGAGGCACAACGGGTTGGAGAGGGAAGTAGTGTTACTGTAAAGGCTGACCGGAACGTTGACACTCATTGCACTGTTGTACATATTTGGTGACGTCACGATACATAGTGGGCCACCACAATCCGCTCTACAGAATCTTCCGGTGAGTTAGGTCAACCGCAAAATGTCCTCCGGTTGGGGCAATATGGGCCATGGTAATGACTGAAGCAATTTCATGTGGGGGGACACATCTGAGTAATACTCTTGAGTGATCCATGTAATATAATTGTCCGACAATCAATCGAAAGTGTCGACTGTACGTGGCGAGTCTTCGTCGAGTAGCTGAAGAAATCATACTAGGCGGACATCCACTAGTCAAGAACAGAAGCAAGGTGTCATAGTAAGAAGAGGGTACCAGTAATTCCTGTTGATCATCTTGTATTGTCTCTGCTGCATAGATGGCTGGTGTTGTATCATCAATTCCCTCCGGAGGCTCACCGGAATCCAACCGAGAGAGAAAGTCAGCAAGAGCATGAGCTGACCCTGGTCGATGTATAACGGAGTAATCAAATTCTTGAAGCAGCAAGACCCATCGTGCTAGCCGTCCTCCCAAATGCTGTTGGTGCACCAGATACACCAATGCTGCATGGTCTACGTGGAAGGTGAAGCGTCTGCCCAACAGATAATGTCGAATTTTTTTCACAGAATATACTAAGCCAAGACACTCTCGTTGAGTAACTGAATATTTACGCTCTGCTGGAGCCAATCTACGGCTCGCATAATATACCAGATGAAACCATTTATCCGTCTGTTGCATCAACACGCTTCCAATGGCACTGTCGGATGCATCCACAAAGACATGAAATGGCAGTTCCCAATTCGGTGCTTGTAAAATGGGGGCCTGAGTTAATAATGATTGCCAGATGAGCAAGCCGATGCAGATGCCACCCATGCCATCGGATTTGGCCCAAAAACCGCATCACATCTTTAGGTGTCTTAGGAGTAGGAGCCTCCAGTATGACCTTCACTTTATCTGGATTCACCTGAATGCCTTGTTTTGAAATAACGTGTCCGAGCAACTTGCCACAGGAAACAGAGAATACCGATTTATTCGGATTCATGCACAAGCGATATTCTCGACACTTCGAAAAGCAACACCGTGAATGGTACAGGTGTGCCTACATATCACCGGATAATGAAAAATCATCCAGATACACTCTCATAAATGTGGTGAGATAAGCGGAAAAAATTTCCTGCATGCAGCGTTGGAACGTACTAGGTGCATTGCGTAGTCCAAACCACATTATGGTACACGCATAGACACCCTAGTTGGTAATAAATGCAGTCTTGGGTATGTCCTATTCTGCCATTCTGACTTGAGTTTAACCACTGTATCCATCTAGAAAGGAATACATCTCCCGATCGGCCACGTCGTCTAACATGGTATCCAGGAATGGCAACGGAAATGGATCAGGTATGGTTGCGGCATTGAGCTTTTGGTAGTCCACGCATATTCGCAGTTGCTTGTTTTTCTTCGGAACTATAACAATGGGAGAGATCCATTCTACATGCTCAATAGGCATAATAAATCCCACCTTCAACAACCAATCAAGCTCGGCTTTAACCTATGCTGCATAGTTAGGATTCATCATGTAACTAGGTTGTTTGATGGGTCTCGCATCCGGTTTCAGCACCACTCTGTGTTGATAAATCTGCGGGTCCAACCCCTTCATGTCCCTGTAATCCCATGCAAACACATCAGTGAACTCTCTGAGCAGCTGCAACAATTGCTCCTTGAATGTCTTGGATAGTCCGGCCTTTATTTTTATGAGTCGTGGGTTGGTTTGGTCACCTAAATTGCAAGTGATCAGCTAATATTCTAGTACATAAAACTGTCGGGGCCTTTCCAAATCGTCTCGGGACTAGAGTAATTGTTGGAGCATCGACTCATCCAATGTCTGTTCTATACTCGACTCATGCTCACTGGTCAAAGGTACCACCGTGCAGGCTGCCAGACTCCAGTTATCAGCCACCGTTTGTAAATCTACAGTGTCAAGTGCCATCAAATCCTTGTTGGCCTTAAGGAAAGCCTCCTCTTCATCATCAGAGAGACCATCCAACATGTGTACGGGCTCCGCTAAATAGTCATGAATGTAAGTCAGAGGGCTTCATGTCGTCCAATGGGATAACATATTTCTGATGATTATTTTTAAAGACTAATTCATGCGCTGACCAGTCTTGCACTACCTTAGCTTGTTTTAGCCAAGGACATCCAAAGAGCAGATTGTAATCCAAGCTCGATTCGGGTAAATCCAGCACAACAAAGGTCATTTTGAAAACAGAACCTTATAGAGTGATCGGAATATCTCACATCAAGCCCACCAGATGGACTCGAGATTGATCAGCCATGCGTACAAAGAATTGAATAGGTTCAATTTTCATCCACCCCAGCCGTTTGCAAAGTGCTACTGTTGGAATGTTGACACCAGATTCGTCATCAATTAAGACTTGTGTGATTTTATGGTTCTTGTACCATACCGTAATCAGTGGTACCGTATGATCCACCAATGGGTCCAATTCTGGTTGAACTGTGGCTGTTGCGGGAGCACTCGAGGGTCTTGGATTGACCTGCTGCTGAAACTGTTGATGCACTCCCGGGACCAAAGAAAATAATTGACCCAAGGGCAAGGTAATGGATGCCTTGGACAGCACATCCCACACCGAATCAGTTTTGGTTGTTTCCAGTACGATCTCCGGTGTGGACTCTGGTACTGTATGAGTCAGATTTTGCCCTTTGGTACTTCCGGCAATAAGGTTTGCTGCATCACTGGAACTGGGTCAAGAAATACGGTTTGTTCCTACATAGCCCACTTGCTTGCTTTTGTAAACGCCTTCTGTTGTTCATGAATTCCTTGTTCAAAGATCTCTACAATTGGATGTAATTGCTTGCCCGAATGTGTTTGCACCACTGCTTCTTGCGTATCCACAGCTGAGATGTACACCATATTTGCCATCGGATGTTGTCGTTCTTTTTTCTTTTTGTCATACTAAATCTTCAGATATGCCCGATTTCACCACAAAAATGACATTTAGGAGGGGGAGGAGGTGCACCTTCTCCTGATGGACCTGCATTCCACAGAGCTTGTCCAAAATTATTTGACCGTCCACCTCGATAATTCTTGTATCCCTGGTATGGAGTATTCTGCATCTGCAGTGGCACATAATGGTTGGCCGGTTGCCCTTGTTCCTGAATAATGGCATTAAGAGCTGCTCTATTCTGTACCTTGGCATTATACAGGCAAGTCTCTGTAACATGGTCTGTTGTATGGAAAATTGTGCAATACATTTGGTTCTGAGTGCATGTTGAACTGCTGTGCCCTGGATTTTTACATTTGGTCATTGGTTATGATGAAAAGCAGATGGGTTACAGGTTGTGGAATCCTTTAACCAAACAATTTCTTGTTTCTAGAGATTTTACATTTGATGAACAGAAAAGTTGGTATGCAGATCAAAGTCATACAACTGAAGAATTTGAAGAAGAGGTAAGAAGATGTGAGAAAGGAAAATCAATTGTGTAGGTAAATAGAGATGAAGACTATATGCAAGCAAGTACATCCATAAGTGGATTAACGAGAAGGAATGAAGAAGCTCCAATATTTGATGAAGAGGTGTATCCAAACACTTATGAAGAATATGAACCAAGGAGGTCAAGTAGGACAAGAAAAACAGAAAGGTATTCTTATGATACTTCTTACATAACTCAGAAGAACTATGCATATATGGTCAAAGATGATGAAGAACCTCAGAACTATGATGAAGCTAAAGGTAAGAAACAATGGGAAGAAGCAATGAAGGAAGAATTTAATGCACTAGAGGAGAAGAAGACATGGGAACTTGTTCCTAAACCAAATGGTAAGAAAGTAATTGGAAATAAATGGGTTTATAACTTGTGAAGAAGCTCGTAGATGGAAGTATAGCCAAATACAAGCTAGACTGGTGGTGAAAGGCTATGCCCAAACCTATGGCATAGGTTATGATGAGACATTCAGTCCTGTAGCTAAGATGTCAACTATAAGGACAATCATTGCTATTGCAGCTTCAAAAGGATGGACCCTAAGTCAATTGGATATAAAGAATGCATTCTCGAATGGATACATATCAGATGAGGTATACATGGAACAACCTCAAGGTTTTATAGATTCCAGGTATCCAAATTTTGTTTGCAGGTTGAGAAGAGAACTCTATGGATTGAAACAAGCTCCAAGAGCATGGAACTATAGACTGGTGAAGTATCTTAATGATCTTGGATATCAAAGTTCAAAAGCAGATCCAAGTATACTCATGAAAAGAGCAGAGGAAGGTACAATCTACATTTGTATTTATGTAGATGACATTATAATCACAGGTACTTCAGATGAAGGAATAAAGGAGGTAAAGAGATTACTTGAAAAAGAATTCAAGATCAGTGATCTAGGAAAGTTGTCATACTTTCTTGGAATGGAAGTCACTTATCAGATCATGGCATATATGTATCACAAGAAAGGTATCTTCTGAATCTATTGAAGAAGTTTGATATGGAAAATTGCAGAGAAGCTTCAACTCCACTTGAAGTTAATCACAAGCTGAGTAAATATGATGGTGCAGAATACAAAGATATGAGGAAGTATCAATCTCTTGTGGGTAGTTTGATTTATGCTACACTAACAAGACCTGATCTTACTTATGCAGTGGGATTTTTGTCACAATTCATGCATTGTCCAAAGGACCCACATTGGATTGCATGTTAAAGAGTTCTCAGATATATCAAAGGAACTATAAAGGAAGGATTATATTATCCTTTTACATCAGATTTGAAGTTGAGAGCCTATAGTGACTCAGATTGGGCAAGTAACCAGGATGAAAGAAGATCAACTCATGGCTACATTGTTGGAGTTTATTGATCTCCAAAGTACAGCTAGAAGTAGGTGAAACCCAACAGGACCTAGTTGACTTTTCCACAAACTTGTATGCACAGACCAATTTTCTTGCAGAGCAAATTGCTCTTTACTCACTTGGAATTTTCCAAAACTGTTTCACACACATAAACTAGACTCTAAGAGATTTCCAACAAGATATAGAACACCTCAAATGGATAAATACACAATGAGCTATGACCTCTGCAATATGCAGCTTTAATGGAGACCTTGAAACAGAGATGAACCTGAGGACACACATCACTTGCAGAGACTACGGCTCTTAACTCACAACTCCAATGACTTTGAAACTTTCCTAAATACAATTAGACTTAAAGAGCTTTCTAACAAGCCAAAGAACACATGATTTGGATACATACACAAGGAGATATGACCTCTGCAAGTTTGAGGTTTAATGGAGACCTTCAGCAGGGATAAAAACAGAGAACACACACTACTTGCAGAGAGTATTGCTCTCAGCTCACAAATCCAATGATTATGACAATGTACAGGAAGAAAGTAGACAGTAAGAGCTTTCCAATGATCTATCAAACATGTAAATTGGATATATAACGAGGGCGATACAAGCTCTGCAATCTATGCATACAAAACTACATCAGTGTAGAGATACACATATGACTCTCTTGGACATCCCACAAGATCACGACTTTTCTCCTCTTTTTATAGCATGGGAAACTAATCTAAAACCTTCCTAATACATCTAAATTCGTGGTAGACACTTGGATGGAGGTATTACATGACTCAAGTGCTCAAATAAGCAAAGTATTGATGGACTTTGAGAACTAGCCACATCGACCTTCCACTAGGACACCACTGAAGCTCCCTTGTGACTCACTAATTTGACTCACCATGTTCTAGAACTCACGTGGTATTTTTGCTACATTTTATGAATAATATGAGCCTTCTTGAAGTATGTGAAGACTTCCCAAAGGTATTTACATAATTTGAAACTTGTACCCTACATAAAACAAATGTTCGCAACATTCTCCCCCTCAAGTTTCAAAGGGTATTTCCTTCATGCCAAGAATATAGTTGAATCTTTGAAGCTTTGGTCCATCCAAGGATTTGGTGAAGATATCTGCAACTTGATCCTTTGTTCCAACAAAAGAAACCTGCACTTCATTGTTCATGGCCTTCTCTCGAACATAATGATAGTGAACCTCTATATGCTTTGTTCTAGCATGAAAAATAGGATTTGAGGTCATATGAATGCTGCTCAAGTTATGCCCATATATCAGTGGTACATCAACCTACACATTTAAGTCATGAAACAACTTTTTAAACCACATAACCTCAGTAGTAGCCAATGCTAAACCTCTATACTCAGCCTCTGTAGAAGATAAAGCAACTGTAGGCTGTTTCTTTGAACTCCATGTTAATGTCTTGTTTCCTGCTATTGCCACATATCCACTTGTGGATCTTCTGTCATCTTTGCTTCCAGCCCAATCTGCATCACTAAAGACTTTAAGAGTTAGATCAGCATCATGACTATAAAATAATCCTTCGTTCATGGTACCTTTCAAATACCTAAGCACTCTTTTCGCTGCATGCATATGAGGTACTCTAGGTTCATGCATAAACTGTGACAATACTCCCACTGCATAACATATATCAGGTCTAGTTTTTGTTGCATAAATCAAAGATCCTACCATGGATCTATATACATTCATATCATGCAACTCATCACCTTCCTTTGCGCTTAGCTTTACATTACATTCCATTGGAGTAGAAACAAATTTACATTCCTGCATACCAAACCTTTTCAGCATATCACATATATACTTTCTTTGTATCAACCACATACCTTCATCGCTATACACAATTTCAATCCCAAGAAAGTATCTGAGCAAACCAAGATCTGAAATTTTAAATTCCTTTCCCAAATTACCTTTTATCTCATCAATTGCTTTTGCATCATTCCCTGTAATCAACAAGTCATCCACATAAATGCATACATAGACACACATGCCATCTACATGTTTTACATAAAGTGAAGGATCAGCATGACTCGCTGTGTATCCTTGCAGCATAAGATACTTTACCAACCTTGCATTCCATGCCCTTGGTGCCTGCTTAAGACCATACAATGCCTTCTTTAACCTGCATACATGATTAGGACATTTTGCATCCACATAACCATCTGGTTGTGACATATACACTTCTTCATTTAACTCACCATTAAGAAAGGCATTCTTTATATCGAGTTGATATATATTCCACCTTTTACTTGCAGCTAAAGCCAACAAAGTTCTCACCGTTGCCATATTTGCTACTGGAATAAATGTTTCCTCATAGTCCACACCTTGAGTTTGATTATATCCTTTTGCTACAAGTCTAGCCTTATATCTAGACACACTACCATCACTATTTCTTTTAATCTTAAAAACCCACTTGCAACCAATTACCTTTTGCT
The DNA here is from genome assembly GCA_020310875.1 of Ceratopteris richardii. Lineage (NCBI taxonomy): Eukaryota > Viridiplantae > Streptophyta > Polypodiopsida > Polypodiales > Pteridaceae > Ceratopteris > Ceratopteris richardii. Next base: position 11,975,993 of record CM035428.1, read on the forward strand.
TTGGTGTACTTGGAACTAAATTCCAAGTCTTGTTATCCTGTAGTGCTTCCATTTCTTCTCTCATTGCTTTCTCCCATTTTTCATCTCCTTTGGCCTCATCATAACATGTGGGTTCATTTTCCTGCTCAACTTTTGTCATAAAAGCATAATGAGTATTCATGAAAGATTCATAAGTATACCTTTGAGGTTGCTTACTTACTCTTGAAGTTCTTCTTACCTCCAATGTAGATGCTCTTCCTTTCTTATTAGGAACCTTTGATGATTCTCCATACTCACATACATCACTAATTTCCTCTCCTTCATCATTAACTTCAACAAGTTTGAGTTTACCTTTACTTTTAACACTTGGAGGTGACTCTTGCCTTAATCTTCCATTGAAAGGTGATCCTCTTTCTTCATCTAAACCACTCCTTTCATCATTTAAACTTCCTGATGGCTGAACTATGCATTCATCTCCTTCAACCACACCTTCTTCATTTTCATCCATGACCTGCAAACAATTCTTATCTGCATACCATGAAAGTGATTCATCAAAGTTTACATCTCTTGACACAACAACCTTATTGGTATGAGGATTATAGCATCTATATCCTCTTTGAGTATCTGCATAACCAATAAATATACATTTTTCTAATTTCACATCAAGTTTAGATCTCACCTCACTAGGTACATGTACATAACATACACAACCAAATACTTTCAAATGACTTACACTTGGTTTCCTTCCATGCCATACCTCATATGGTGTCAAATGATGAACTCCAGCAGTCGGAACTCTATTCATAATGTAAACACTTGTGCTAACAGCTTCAGCCCAAAAATAATTAGGCAAACACATATCATTAAGCATGCTTCTAGATGCTTCTGCTATGAGTCTGTTTCTTCTTTCTGCGACTCCATTTTGTTGTGGAGTATACCTGCATGTAACTTCTCTTTTGATACCTTCATCATACAAAAAATCAGTAAAAGCTTGAGAGAAATACTCTCCTCCTCCATCGGATCTTAGCTTCTTAATATACCTTCCTGTTTGCTTTTCGACATATGATTTGAACTTCTTGAAACAATCAAAGACCTCACTCTTATGTTTAATAAAATACACAAATGTCATTCTACTATGATCGTCAATGAATGATACATAGTACTTATTACCAACCAAGGATGCCTCTTTAGTAGGTCCCCACACATCTGTGTGTATGAGATCTAGCAAACCATCACTTACATAGCTTGAATGCTTGAAAGGTTGTCTACTCTGCTTACCCATTTGACATGCTTCACAAAGATGTACCATATGTTGCTTAGTAAGATCAGGTAATCCTTCAACAATCCTCTTCTTTGATAGCTCCTTTAACCTGTGTACATTCATGTGTCCAATCCTTTTGTGCCATAGATCAAGCTGTGCTATTCGATGCATACCATAAGAGAAATAGTTTGTATGATTTGGGTTTGTTAGTATATGATCAATGTCTACCCCTCATGATTGTATGCACATTTTGTAAGGCCCCCTTTATGAGGAGAAGCCAAGCGTGCATTACCCAATTGATGGGAATCCCAACTTGAATGTTGGATGAAGGTCATATTGGACCATGTAAGATATTATAAGGAAAGGGAGTTACCAGGGTCCCCAATTGTGGGGTCCGGGGCAGCGGTGAGCAGCCCCGGCTGGGGGGTCCAAGGGGGCCAGCGGGCCCCCTGGCTGGGGGGTCCCAGGGGGCCAGCGGGCCCCCTGGTGGGGGTCCGGGGGCAGCGCCCCCGGCGCGACGGTAAAGGGAATATTCCATGGAATATTCCCTGTCGAAGTCAGAAATCATTTATATTTGTTAGGTCGGTTCAACCAGTCTAAGCCGTGTATGGCAATTACGCGGGCGGTGGCCGCCCACGCTCTACCGCCCATGTATTGCCGTCCATGGCAGGACACCCATGATCCTATATATACATGACTTCTGCACTACCTAAGACACCTGAGTTGAGCCAGCATACCTCTACCTTGTATCTCCCTATCTAGAGTTGTCTAGATCACCATTTAAGCTCTACCTTGAGAGCGCACGGGTGGACAACGCCATCATCTTTGTACTTGCTGCTAGTAGAAAATTGTTGAGATTCTCCTATATCTGTTATCTGCACTGCTATTGCTCCTGTGTTATATTGCGTAACTATTGTCTTACATGGTATCAGAGCTGTAAGGTTCGAATAGCTTGAGAAGTATCATTATTTTAGCCTACTAGCAGACTAGAATATCAGTAGATTATTCGAGTGATTACATGATGGCTTCATCGTCGAACAATAGTCTTGGTGCTTCAGCTAATGTTAATGCTGCACCTATTCGAATTCGTCCACCTGCATTCACTGAAGGGAAGCTGGATGGAACCAACTATACACTCTGGAAGTTCAAAATTTCTGCAATTTTGGACTCCTATGAATTACTTGACACTGTCATGGGACCGATGGGATTGGATCCAGAGCCTATACCAGTTGAAGATCCAGCAAATTCAAGATTGATGATTCAGCCAGATCCTGATCTTCTACGAGCTTGGAAGAGGCGGAATGCTGATGCATTATGTGCGATTGTCACTAGTGTAAGTGATTCTGTGCTTACTTTAGTTCAACATACTACTAAAGCACATGAGGCTTGGGGCATATTGGCTCGACAATATGAGACCAAGAACCACACTAGGATACAGAATTTAGAAAATCAGTTGGCAAATGAAAAGCATTCTGATTCTGAAAAGGCTGAAGATTTTATCAAACGGATAAAGCATCTTCAAGATCAATTGGCTGCAGTTGGTGTTGTTATAACACCAGAAGAGCTGGCTCGAAGATCTGTACGTGTTCTTCCAGCAAAGTATGATGGATTAGTAACAGCCCTTAACACTCAGGTAAGGCCAACTCCTCTTACATTTGAAGAGTTTTGTGCCATGCTTTTAGAAGAAGAGATGCGGCTGAAGAATCGGCAAAGTACAACTGATGCTGCATTCTCAGCAAATGCAAAAGGTAAAGGCTCTTCAGAGGGATCAAAGAAGAAGCCAAAGAAGAAAAAGTTCACAGGAAGTTGCTTCTATTGTGAAAAGAAAGGCCATGCCATCAAGGATTGCAGAAAGAAGCAAGCTGATGAACGGAATGGGACTGTAAAATCATCATGGAAGAACAAAGAGTCTGCAAACAACACAGAGCTGGAACTTTGGGTAGCTATTGAAGAGGTATGTTCATCTGCTCAAGCTCGTGTTGATGAGCCATGGATTTTAGATAGTGGAGCTTCTCGCCATATGACTAGTAAAAAGGATTGGTATAGTTCCCTAGTGCCTCTGCGGGAATCCATCAATGTAGTGGTGGGAAATGACTCCAAGTGTCCGGCTGAAGGAACTGGAACCATCTCTTTTATCACTTCTCCAGGTGTTGAGAAAAAGTTATCCGATGTTCTCTATGTACCTACACTCAAAAGAAATTTGTTGTCAGTTTCTGCAATAACAGATCGTGGACTCGAAGTTCACTTCAATAAGAGTGGTGCGGAAATCATGGATTCATCAGGTAATGTTGTAGGTAAAGGCATACGACGGGATAACTTGTATGAGTTAAGTGCTTTAACTGCTACAGAAGATAAAGATGTAAGCAGGTTATGGCACCGACGATTTGGGCATCTCGGATTTGCAGTTTTGAAGGAGATGCAACGAACAGGGATGGTTGCTCATATGCCTGCATTTTCAGAGTTGCAGGAACCTTGTGAAGCTTGTATGATGGGCAAGCAACAACGAAAGGCATTTCCAAGAGAGACCAGCAATCGATCTCAAGCTCCTCTAGAGTTGGTACATGCTGATCTCTGCGGTAAAATGTCTACACCTGCTTTAGGAGGATCTTTCTACTTCTTGCTGTTAGTCGACGATTATAGTAGAAAGATGTGGGTTTATTTCATTCGAGAGAAGGCTGATGCTTTTGAAAAATTTAAAACGTGGCATAAGTATGTAGAAAATGAATCAGGAAGGAAACTAAAGAAATTTAGAACAGATAGAGGAGGTGAATTCTTGTCAACAGAATTCAACAATTACTGTAAGGAGCATGGTGTGAAAAGGCAACTTACCACAGCTCATACACCCCAACAAAATGGCGTTGTTGAGCGCAGGAACAGGACAGTAGTTGAAATGGCTCGTTGTATGTTGAAGACTCAAGACATGCCTGATTCATTCTGGGCAGAAGCAGTCAATACAGCAGTCTACATTCTCAATCGAAGCTACACAAAAGCACTGAAGGGGATGACTCCTCAAGAAGCATATTCTGGTAAAAAGCCTTCAGTTTTGCATTTCAGAATTTTTGGTTGTTTCTGTTATGCACATATTCCTGATTCAACAAGATCAAAGTTGGATTCAAAAAGCAAAAAGTGTGTCTTCCTAGGATATAGTGAAGAGTCTAAAGCATACAGGTTATGGGATCCTGAGGCAAGGAAGATTTTTGTCAGCCGAGATGTGGTGTTTGATGAACGACCACACTTAGTAGAAGATAAAGGTAAATCTACTATCTCATCAAGCAGAGAAATATCTCACCTTGTGCCTATCAAAAGACAGGTTAAAGTTGAGGAGGAGGAAACATCTGATGGAGAAATTTCCTCAATAAAAAGCCAACCAGTTGTAGCTGCACTGCGTAAGCCACTACCGAAGTGGGCACAACAGCTCTTTGATGATCACAATCCACATGTAGATGTACCAGAATCATCATCGGATGGATTACGAAGATCAAAGAGAATAGAGGAGCAAAGAAGAGCCTCAGAACACATTGTTAACATGGCTCTAATGGCAGATATCATGGGTTCGATAAAGGAACCTACCACCATTGAAGAAGCCATTGATGATCCAGATTGGAGAGCGGCAATGCAGTCTGAGTATGATAGTATACTCAAAAATGATACATGGGATCTAGTCGACTTGCCGCCAAAGAAGAAGGTAATAGGTACTAAATGGATTTGGAAAGCTAAGTATAAAGCTGATGGAACATTAGAAAAGTATAAGGCACGATTAGTTGCACAGGGTTTTTCACAGATTCAAGGATTTGATGTTCAAGAAACTTTTGCACCAACAGCACGCATGACAACTATTCGGACGGTACTTGCAGTAGCTGCACAAAAGTCTTGGCCTATTTTCCAGATGGATGTCAAATCTGCATTTTTGAATGGTCACCTCAAGGAGGAGGTATATGTATCTCAACCACCAGGTTTTGAGGTGCCCAATTCAGAAAATAAAGTTTGCAGGTTGAAGAAAGCTTTGTATGGACTTAAGCAAGCTCCACGGGCTTGGTACCAACGAATAGATCATTTTTTCAAAAATATGGGTTTTGAAAGAAGTACTTCTGATGCTAACTTGTATGTAACGAAAAGGGATAGCAAGCTAGTTGTTGTCATTGTATATGTAGATGATTTGATCATTACAGGAGATCATCAGGAACTCATCAATCAAACTCGGATCAGCTTGGGAACTGAGTTTGAAATGACAGACTTAGGTCTACTCCATTTTTGTCTGGGAATTGAAGTATGGCAAAGGAAGGATGGCATTTTCATCTCACAACAAAAATATTCCAAAGAAATTCTCAAGGCATTTGGAATGATGGACTGCAAACCAACTAGCACACCTATGGAGGTAAATCATAAGCTATCTATGGATGATAACATGCCTGATGTAGATGCTAAGAAGTATAGGAAGCTCGTTGGAAGTCTTATTTTTCTGTGCAACACTAGACCAGACATTTGCTATGCTGTTGGAGTGTTAAGCAGGTTTTCCAACAAACCTAAGGAGAGTCACTGGAATGCTGGAATGCGAATTCTAAGGTACATTGCAGGAACCTTGGATTTTGGTATTTTGTATACCACAGGTGATACACTCCAAGGATATTGTGATTCAGATTGGGCTGGAGATTATGATTCTAGAAAATCAGTTTCTGGATATTGTTTCTCACTTGGTTCAGGAATATTTTCTTGGGTAAGTAGGAAGCAACCAACTCTCGCACTCTCCTCCACTGAAGCAGAGTACAAAGCAGCTTGTTTTGCTTCTTGTGAGGCAGTCTGGTTAAGGAGAATTCTTGCAGATCTAGGCTTTCCATCAAATATGCCAACTGTACTCAAGTGTGATAATCAAAGCTGTATGGCTATTGCAAAGAACCCAGTATTTCATGCTCGCACCAAGCACATAGAAGTACAGTACCATTACATTCGTGAGCTAATTGAAGATGAAATTGTGGAGCTAGAATATTGCCCAACAGAGGCAAATTGTGCTGACATATTCACTAAAGCACTTGGAAGAGAGCAGCTCAACAAGCATCTTCAACATATGGGCATAGGACCGAGACCTACTTGATTTATCATCGGTAAACATTGAGGGGGGGTGTTAGTATATGATCAATGTCTACCCCTCATGATTGTATGCACATTTTGTAAGGCCCCCTTTATGAGGAGAAGCCAAGCGTGCATTACCCAATTGATGGGAATCCCAACTTGAATGTTGGATGAAGGTCATATTGGACCATGTAAGATATTATAAGGAAAGGGAGTTACCAGGGTCCCCAATTGTGGGGTCCGGGGCAGCGGTGAGCAGCCCCGGCTGGGGGGTCCAAGGGGGCCAGCGGGCCCCCTGGCTGGGGGGTCCCAGGGGGCCAGCGGGCCCCCTGGTGGGGGTCCGGGGGCAGCGCCCCCGGCGCGACGGTAAAGGGAATATTCCATGGAATATTCCCTGTCGAAGTCAGAAATCATTTATATTTGTTAGGTCGGTTCAACCAGTCTAAGCCGTGTATGGCAATTACGCGGGCGGTGGCCGCCCACGCTCTACCGCCCATGTATTGCCGTCCATGGCAGGACACCCATGATCCTATATATACATGACTTCTGCACTACCTAAGACACCTGAGTTGAGCCAGCATACCTCTACCTTGTATCTCCCTATCTAGAGTTGTCTAGATCACCATTTAAGCTCTACCTTGAGAGCGCACGGGTGGACAACGCCATCATCTTTGTACTTGCTGCTAGTAGAAAATTGTTGAGATTCTCCTATATCTGTTATCTGCACTGCTATTGCTCCTGTGTTATATTGCGTAACTATTGTCTTACAGGGTTTACCTTGAATGTAAACAATCTACCTTGTTTTTTACCTCTAGCAATTAACCTCCTTTGCTTTGGATCCTCAATGAAGCAACCTGCATGATTAAATCTCACTTGTAGACCTTTTTCTACCATTTGACCAACCGACATCAAATTCTTAGTGATCGTTGGCACATAAAGTACATCCTTCAAGCAATTTTTCTTGCTCTTATCCTGCATAACAAAATCTCCAACCTGCATAATCTTATGTGTTGTATCATCTCCTGTTTCAACATGACCTTTACATGACGGATTATGCATATTAGAAAACCATGAAGCATCATGAGACATGTGATTAGAACAACCACTATCTACATACCATACATCGCTATTGCAATTCATCTTAGTTTCTACATTCATCATAAGAAGAGAATCATAATCATCACTTTTACCTTCAACTGCATAATTTCCTTGTTGTTTACCTCTTCTTGAATAGCCTCCTCTTTGATTACCACCTTGATTATTTTCATTTTGATAACAATCTTTGGCATAGTGTCCATACCTTCCACATATATAGCAATTGTTCTTATTATCTTCACTCCTTTGTCTTTGGTTGTAGTTGTAGTAGCCTCTCGTACCTCTAGCGCTTGATCTTCCTCTTCCTCTTGTGTTGAAGAAGCTACTTGAAGTCCTTTGATCATCGCTCCTTCTTCCTCGACCTCTATTTGAACCTCTTCCACCTTTGTTTCCACCTCTTGATGATCCTACATAAAGAGCTTGTCCTTGAGATCCTTTTTTATTTGAAGTAGAACCATTTAGATTCATCTCCTCCGTGACCATGAGGGCAATAAGTTGATCAAAATCTGGTAATTCTCCTCTGACATAAACTGAAGTAATGAAGGGTTTCCATCTCTCATCATCTTTGAGTCCGTTGAGAGTATGTGCAACCAAGTCGTCGTCCTCCACATGAGCTTGAATTGATCCTAGTTGATCTGCAATCTCTTTAACTTTCAATATGTAATTATTGACCGATGTCCTTGTATCTTTCTTTATGTTATTCAACTCATTTTTGAGTTGAATCTTCCTTGCTCTTGTACCTGTAGCATACAACCTTTCCAATGCAAGCCAAACATCTCTACTTGTGTCTAGATCTTGTATGTGTCCTACCATTGAATCTTGAATATTTTGTGATAAAATGAATATAACCCTTTTGTCTCTCTCATTCAAAAGTCTAAACTCCCTCAATTGTTGCTGATTTGGGTCCTCTGGTAATGTGGGTTTGATATCTGTGCCGTCAATCAAACCATACAAGCCTCTACCTTGCAAGTATGCTGTGATTCTAAACTTCCATGCTTGATAATTGGTCTTATCAAGCTTCTCTATTTGTGCATGTTGGTCTCCCATAATACAAATGCTAAGCTTCCTCCTTTAAGCCTCCTTTCCAATGTGTGTGATGAGAAGAAATATAATATTTACCTTGTAAATGAGGTATGTGCACCTTTCTTTGCTTGGATGTTGCTTCAGATGCCTCCTTTCAATCTTCTTCTACCTTTGTGTAGTGTTGATGATGAACTGCTTCTTTGATAGCTTCAAATTCTTCGTCAAGGTATGATAACCTTCTCCAAGCCTCCAAGTACTTGCTCTGATACCAATGTTGGAGTTTATTGATCTCCAAAGTACAGCTAGAAGTAGGTGAAACCCAACAGGACCTAGTTGACTTTTTCACAAACTTGTATGCACAGACCAATTTTCTTGCATAGCAAATTTCTCTTTACTCACTTGGAATTTTCCAAAACTATTTCACACATATAAACTAGACTCTAAGAGCTTTCCAACAAGATATAGAACACCTCAAATGGATAAATACACAATGAGCTATGACCTCTGCAATATGCAGCTTTAATGGAGACCTTGAAACAAAGATGAACCTGAGGACACACATCACTTGCAGAGACTACTGCTCTTAACTCACAATTCCAATGACTTTGAAACTTTCCAGAATACAATTAGACTTAAGGAACTTTCTAACAAGCCAAAGAACACATGATTTGGATACATACACAAGGAGATATGACCTCTGCAAGTTTGAGGTTTAATGGAGACCTTCAGCAGGGATAAAAACAGAGAACACACACTACTTGCAGAGAGTATTGCTCTCAGCTCACAAATCCAATGATTATGAAAATTTACAAGAAGAAAGTAGACAGTAAGAGCTTGCCAATGAGCTATCAAACATGTAATGTGGATATATAATGAGGGAGATACAAGCTCTGCAATCTCTACATACAAAACTACAGTAGTGTAGAGATACACATATGACTCTCTTGGACATCCCACAAGATCACGACTTTTCTCCTCTTTTTATAGCATGGGAAACTAATCTAAAACCTTCCTAATACATCTAAATTCGTGGTAGACACTTGGATGGAGGTATTACATGACTCAAGTGCTCAAATAAGCAAAGTATTGATGGACTTTGAGAACTGGCCACATCGACCTTCCACTAGGACACCACTGAAGCTCCCTTGTGACTCACTAATTTGACTCACCATGTTCTAGAACTCACGTGGTATTTTTGCTACATTTTATGAATAATATGAGCCTTCTTGAAGTATGTGAAGACTTCCCAAAGGTATTTACATAATTTGAAACTTGTACCCTACATAAAACAAATGTTCGCAACATACATGATATACATTGGTGATAAGCTTGTAAGTTGGTGTTCAAAGAAACAACATACAGTAGCATTTTCATCAATTGAAGCTGAGTACAAAGGACTTGTGGAAGCAGCTAAGGAGGTCATATGGATGCAAACACTGTTCAAAATCTATGGCATTGATCAAGGTATACCTACAATACATGGAGATAATATGAGTTCACTTTATCTTGCAGCAAATCCAGTATTTCATGCAAGAACAAAACATATAGAGATACATTATCATTTCCTAAGAGAAAAGGTAATGGAGAAAGAAATAGAAATGGAGTATATTTCTACAAAAGATCAGATAGCAGACATAATGACAAAGAGTTTGGATGGTGTGAAGACCAGCAGATTCAAAAGCATGGCAGGAGTAAAAGAAAAGAAGATGATATGAAGAAACACGGAATGTCAATTAGTGATTGAGGGGGAGCTGTTGGAGAAACAATCACTAATCGGACATATATTTGAAGGTCACAGCTTTAGAAGAAAACCGCATGCCTATGTGAAGGGACAAATTCACAAGTGTATTATATTTGTAAAGTTAGTTCACTTTAGTTCTAGAAGTTTTTTAAAAAGTCACGAGATTGAGAAAAACTATATAAATTAGTTTGTATCAATTGACGCGAAGAGAGAAGAAGAGGAAGAGAGTGATAGAATGTGAGAAGGAGTTCATTTTGTATGACTGAATATAGTCAGGCTTCTCTAAGTGAGAAAGCACCTGTAAAACTTCTGAGTTTTTATAGTTATGAGAAGAACTAAGTAAAGTTCTGTGTATGAGACTTTCTTCATCATCTCCATGATTACCTACTGTGTGATGGAAACTCGATGCCTGGCATCGAATCTCTGTTGATAATTCATATTCTCATTTATCTATTTCATTCAGTGCTGAAGTGTTTGCAAATCATGACTTTGTTGGAGCAACTCAATGCTTGGCACCGAATTCTAGAGGATAAGTGATGTTCTAAGTATACATGAAATCATCTATTGTTTTGGCATCTGAAAGGTCAAGGTTTTATGCGGGAAGTCGATGCCTGACATCGAATCCCTACTGAAAAGTGGCTAAAAACACCCCAAGTCAATGCCTGGCATCGAATTCTCATTGCAAGTCGATACTAGGCATCGAATTCCATTTTTAGACAGGTGTTATTTACTAAAACAGGCAAAATTTCCATTTTTGGAAGTCATACAAGGTCATCTTGTGAACGCTATATCTTGAGTTCTAGAGATCCCTTTCTTGAAAATAATAGCTAGTTGGAAAGCTCTACTCTTCTACTTTCATCCACCAAAGATCTTGGAGAAATAATATTTGAGCTAAGAGAAATTAGCAAAATACTGAAGGTATGTCATTTCAGTGACTGGAAAGTTATGAAGAAGTGAAGTTCTTGGTTTTGGCTATCATTTCTCAAAGTTTGGAGTGGCAATGGGTTAATGGTGACCATAGAGGTTGTCTAGTGTCACATTAATTCATTCCTTGTGATGTTTCACACATCAACATGTATTCGATTATCACGTCCCATAGTAAGTGAAGGCACCACCAGTTCCATGTTCACCTCGGAAGCCACCGCCTCAGAAGTCAAAGAGCCCCCCACCATTGTCAATGTGGATGCATTCACTTTTTCAATACCTAACCTAGAGGCAAAACCCATTAATACTACTTTTGATTTTCAAATGCAAGATGCATTCTCGAGCGAATTTCAGTTCTCAGAAGGAAAGTTCTTTTTGCAAGAATATGAAAGGCCAAGTTACCCTACTACACCACCTAATCAGCCACAAGAATAGTTAGTGTCAAGCTTAGATGAGGAAGACCAGATAGTAATAGATGATGAAGACGATGATGAAGAAGCTAGCCAAAATAGTCAAGATTCACAGGATGATGACCAACATGACCAGCAAGAGCAGTCGATCGAAACCCAAGGAGATACTAGCACCTATGAAGAGGACACCTTTAAATCCGTAGCATACACACTAGCCATCCAGAAGTTGTAACACAACATGCAAGCCATGTGAGCATGTCGATAGTTATCAGAAGAGCAAAGTCAAAAAATATTACAACAAGAGTTAACTAGCGGAGCCTGGAGGATTTGAAGATTCCTTCATCAAAGGTTTCAATGAATTAGCAAAGTCAATAGGCGCATTCGAGGCACTCCATTTTTTGAAGAGGAAGCCATTGCTACAATTTGACCCTTGGCGTATACGTTTAATGTCATGGCCCGCACTATACATCTGAGTCCCCATAGATACTGAGTCTTCTCGACATCCTATAGAGGCACGATTAGTCCCTAAACCTCCACCTGAATCACCACCAATAGGCAAAAGGATCATCATTGACTCCCCATACCTTCAACTGCTATCAAAATCACCTCCATATCCACCAAAACTCTTCCCTTGTCTGTACATCCAACTTCCCACGGACACCTGAGCTCACCTCTAGTTTCCCAATTCATTGTAACTGCTGCAGTAGAAGCCATAGAACCTCCAATACCCCAAACTATACTAGAAACCTTTACACCTAGAACAGCCACCCTAATTCCCCCCATTCCAATCAATATGTTCCTCACCCCTTCCCCTTCTTCTTTTCCCATTCTGCCACAAAAAATTTTTCCAATGCCTCAACCTTTGACCTTTTCACCAGTATCCCCTCCAAGTCAAACTACATCCCCTGTGTCTTTGCCTCTACACCAACTAATCGGCTATTCCCAACATGTAATATATTCCTCAACATTTGTAAATTGAGTGTTCAAACCCACTCATGAACCCACTATCACACCACTTTTCACCATTAGTTCACTTGATAACACATCCAATGGCATAGATATTTCACCACCCATGGCACCACCACTCACATCCACAATTTTACCACCCACCATCAGCACATCACACTTCTCTACTATCACAGCAGCATTCACTTCTCCTACCCCATTTTCCCTTCCCCTTGCATCTACCACCACAATAGCATCATATGCACACACCACATCATTGTTATTATCACCCATTGTAGACACCGCATTTAGTCAAATGTTCGCATGTATGAATCAAGTTAGGAATGAATTTGACTCCCTCTAAAGCAATTACCAGGCCTTGCAACAAACCACCACACAACTACAAGCCCAATTAAACTTGTTGACCATTGAGAATGCTTCTCTTAATGCATGGCATCAAGAACTCCATGATGCCTATCACTCAATGGAGTTGGAACTTGAGCAAAAGTCGAAAGAAGTTCTAACCGAAATAAAGGAACAACTACGATCCTAGATTGTCTGTGATGCAATGTTGACCAGAAACATGGGGTTCTTAAGAAGACAACTCACCATAGTGAAAGAAGAAAACCAAAGATAACAAAAGTAGAATCGTGAAAATTTCAAAGCAGTCATGGACAGACCCAACAAACCACTCAGTCCAAGTCAATGTAAAGCAATCCCCTCTGAGACCATGAAGTTACCCTTGGGTGATCATGCACATCTAATCAAAGATTATGACCGAATCAATGAAGAATAACAGCGCTTAGAGAGTGAACACACTACTTTACGACTACAAGCACATGTACAACAAACAAGTGTTCAAGAGGTCACCCCACCAAAAATCATGGAAGAACTCATCACATTATCGGCACGTGTCATTGACCTCCAAGCCCAGGTTGTTGCCCAGTTAGAGCCCCCAGACTTGACTCTCCATCGGAAATCCCAACAGATGAAGAGGCAATTTCAATCCTGATAGAAGCGACTTATGAAGAAGAATATGAACCACAAGTGGCCCCAGGTGGACATATCACGGTAGAAGGGTAGGACAAATTTGAACCTCCTACTTCTAGAGGGCTCAAATCAATTGAAGAGCTTAGGCAGACCCACTCTTCACGCGTAGAAGCACAACTCCATGTGATGGCCCTCATAGAAGAATGCATCCTGCATTTGCCTTATTTTGCTCAACTGGCACCATGAAGGTATATATCCATCAACAAGCTTCAGTACAAACCTTATTTTCTCTACATGGTAGAATACCAGTTGGAGATTGAAAAGGAAACCAAAAAGAAGCCCATGCATGCCACTCAGTTTGAACTGGAATACTTACCCCCAAAGGCAAAAAAAGGTAAAATCTTTCAGTCCAATTAGCGCATGGAGCTTCTGCAAGAATATACAGAAATGAAGCATACATGAACCAAGGCCCCATTGCATTTAAAGTACAATCCATGCTACGGTCCAATGCCATGATGCCACTCTTGGACTGTATTTGCAATTAAAGCTCAAAATAATAAGCAGTGCTATGATTGGCTGAATTATCCCTATTTAGCACCATCGTGTGGTCCTCCAATAGTAGGCTACATGATGGAGACCATAGGCCACTCGCTCCCCTGACTTCATCGCATGACCGACATAGCCGCAAAGATGAGCATTAAAATTTTTGACATGATGCAAATAGTTCTTAAAATTTTTTGCAAAGTCAAGGCACCTCATGTCAACACCCTAGGTTTCGAACATGGCAATAAAGACCTTGCATACGATATGAGCACAATGCCATCAATAATAGTGTGTTATGCTTGGCACTATTGGATCAAGTATTTGCCTGCCTGCTGCAAAATAACGTTTGAAGAAATGTTACACCTCGATTTTGGAAATATCACGCTAAAGTCTTCATCAGCCGACTGACACATCTATTGTAGTTGTTCGCTTGTGAACAACTAATGTATTCTACACACTATCAACTCCCACCACCAGAGGAGCCTTACGTGATCGATTGGGCTAAACTAGAACCTGATCTTGTGAAAGGTATCCATATAGCATAGCACATCCTAGCACAAGATCTCTTGTAGACCTACCTTACGTAGACCCTATCACAAGAATCTATCCGGGATGACATACGCAAGAGGGAGGGGGTGTTGGCAGCACATCCAGCAGTGGCCAGAGGCATCGATGCAGAGGAAGTATGTAAAGATAGGAATGCAATGACTTGCAAGGGCTAGACACTTCATTTTTTTCAAGAAATATATTTCATGATATTCTCTTCAAACTTCAAATAGTGATTATTATCACTCTTGTAGCATATGTACCATAAAACACTCAACTTGGTAGTTAGCAGCTCCCTTTTTTGCAAGCCGAGGAGTCGTTGAGCTTGATGAGCCTAGGTAGAATGAGCATACCAATTTTGGTAATGTTTAGACTTCATTTGGACCCAAATGATCCTGAGAACCTATTTTTTAACTATGCTAGACATTAGATGTGAAGCCGGTCAAAATTAGTCTAGAATCTATAAAAAAAGCTAAAGAGCTCATTTCTTAGGTCAAGTATTGTGAGCTTAGAGCTATTTTTGAGCTTTTAATAGTGTTCTTGAGTAATAGTGTTGTATATTATGGAATCATAGAAGGTTAAATGATTTTTAATGTTTTAAATGTTCTATTATTATGTGTGGGATTCTGATTCAAGATTAGGAGACTTGTTACAAGTGGTATCAGATAGGAGTTGGATTCTGGGACAAGATGCAAGCTTTGAAGAAGAAGATAGAAGAACAAGAGGAGCTTATCCGTAGATTGAATGCAAAATTACATAAAGAAAGATCCAACAAACAAAAAGAGGGTACTGCAAATGCTTTCATGGACCTCAATGATGAAGGTGGTAATGGTGCAAGCACATCAAATGCACGTAGAGCTAGAAGGCAATGTGAACCTGAAGACGATGATGATGTGGGTGGATTTACGCTTAAGCAAGTGTTTAAAAGAGAAAAATTAAATGAATTTGATGGTGAGAAGAAAATTGTAGAGGATCTTGAAGCATGGATTGAGGAACTTGAAGATTTCTTTAACCTGCCTGTATTTAGTGAGATATCAAAAGCAAAGGTGGCAATTCTACATCTGCGAGGAGTCCCAAAACTATGGTGGAAATCATACATGCAGACAAGAACATGTGAAGGTCCGATCCCTTGGAAAGAGTTTCGAGAGCAAGGAGATAATCGTTATTGTTATGCACATTATTGGATGAAAAAGAAAATGGAATTTCACTCTTTCAAGCAATATGAGGATGATAGATATAACTTGTCTGTTGAAGAATATAAGGAGAAATTTTTGCGTTTACATAAGTATGCACTAGAAGTTTCTGGAGATGCCCTGAAGAGCAAATTTATTGAGAGTTTGCGAGGAGAAGTTTACTATGAAAAGGGCATCCAAATCAAGGTTTATCTCAACATGACATTGACCCCCAAGACCTATTTCAATAAATCAGAATGGATAGAAATCGACTAACTCTATTAATGGTGGAGGAGGAAAAACTAAGCCGAAGCAGACGGATATGCCTAAGAAACAAGAAGTTGTGCACTAGCAACGTGATTTTGATTTCTTGGAGCGGGCTAAAAGATTGGAAATTTGCTTTCGATGTGGAGAACAAGGACATCACACTTTTGAATGTCCAAACAAGGCCATCAACCGTTCTATGCAGGCAAAGATGGCTCATCTACAAGAAGAAAACATAAGAATTGAGGAAGCGGATGATCAAGGTAAGTGCTCTAACCCTAGACTTCAATGCATGACAACTTCTTCTCATTCAAGGGCATCCGTGATTAGGATTATAGGGGACATATCTTCACGTAAGGTTGGTTTCTTGATTGATTTTGGTAGTACAAATTGTTTCCTTTCACTTAAGTTGGTAGAGGCTTTAGGATTGCATATTGAGGTGCAGACCAAAAGAGTTGTAGAGATGGCTAATGGTAGGATACACTATACTCTAGGCTGTATTGAGAATCTTGATTTTATGTTAGGAGAACATAAGTTTTTGGGTACCTTCTATGTAATTGAAATGGGAGAATGTGATGTAATCATCAGAATGGATTGGTTAGTTCATAACAGTGTCGTGATTCATTGTCAAAGTGGGATCTTTACTTTGAAAATAGAAGGAAAGGAAGATCGTCTAGTAGGAAAGTGTAATTCAGGTTTTTCTCCCATTTCTGTTATAAAGTTGATTAGGGGTATTCGACAAGGTTGTTTGGTTTATATGCATGACCTTCAGGAGAAGAAGAAAGAAGAAGAAATATCTAAATATGTTAGAAAAATTTTAGATGAGTACGCAGATGTATTTCCTAATGATCTACTGGGTATGCCCCCTCCTATGAAAATTGACCATGCTATAGAACTCTATCCAGGAAGTGAACCTTATTCTAGAGCACCTTATAGGTTCAATATTGATGAATTGAAAGAGTTGAAACTCCAACTCGATGATGTATTGAAGAAGGGGTTGATAAGACCTAGTGTTTCACCTTGGGGAGCACCTGTTTTGTTTGAGAAAAAGAAAAGATGGCTCTTGTAGACTTTGTATCGATTATAGGGGATTAAACAAGAAAACCATAAAGAACAAGTATCCACTTCCACACATAGATGAATTGTTGAGTCAATTGAGTGGTGCCTCAGTATTCACTAAAATTGACTTAAGATCGGGATATCATCAAATTAGAGTAAAGTCTAAGGACATACCCAGAACCACTTTTAGAACACTATATGGTCATTATGAGTTCATAGTTTTGCCTTTTGGATTGACAAATGCTCCTGCAACATTCATGTGTTTGATGAATAATGTGTTTCATGAATATCTCAATGATGATGATATTTTTTTGTATTCTAAGGATGATGATGAACATGCATTGCATCTCAAGAAGACTTTACAGAAACTAAGAGAGCATAAACAATATGGTAAGATGAGTAATTTTTTTTTTTCAAAAGGGGAAGTGAATTATTTGGGGAGAGTTGTTTCCAAGGAAGGGATTCACATAGATCCTGAGAAAGTTAAAAGCATAGTTGACTGGCCTACACCCAAATGTGTAAGAGATGTGAGAAGCTTCCTTGGTTTGGCACAATATGAGAGGGAACACATTAGGGAGTTTTCTCAAATTGCAAATCCTCTTACAGAATTGACAAAGAAAAATAGAGAGTTCACATGATGAGTCTCAAAATGCATTTGAAGAGTTAAAACAGAAAGCTATCAAAAATTGTGTGCTAAAGATACTTGAGTTAGGGAAGCCATTTACTGTTGCATGTGATGCTAGTGGAAGTCAAATCGGATGCGTACTTTCACAAGAAGAGAGGGTAGTGTCTTATGATTCAAGATGTGAGAAGCTTCCTTGTTTTGGCACAATATGAGAGGGCACACATTAGGGAGTTTTCTCGAATTGCAAATCCTTGTACATAATTGAAAAAGAAAAATAGAGAGTTCAAATGGAACGATGAGTGTCAAAATGCATTTGAAGAGTTAAAATAGAAAATTATTGAAAATTGTGTGTTAAAGATACCTGAGTTAGGGAAGCCATTTGTTGTTGCATGTGATGCTAGTGGAAGTCAAATCGGATGCGTACTTTCACAAGAAGGGAGGGTAGTGGCTTATGATTCAAGGAAACTAAGGAAACATAAATTAAATTATACAACACATGACTTGGAAATGTGTGCAGTTGTTCACGCACTTAAACATTGGAGACACTTATTGCTTGGAGTAAGGTTTGAATTAAGAAAAGATCATCAGAGCCTTAAATATATATTTAATCAACCTTTACTTAACAATAGAAAAAAATGATGGATCAAATTGCTAAGTGAATATGATTTTGATATTAAATACTTAGCAGGTAAAGAAAACAAAGTGGCTGATGCTTTGAGTCGTAAACCTTTATGCAGTTCAATTTCTATTTTATCCTCGTTTTTTGATATTGAAAAAGAATTAAACGAAGATTTATTTTATGCAACAATCTTGAAATTTCTGTGTAGAATCCAAGTTCTATGTTTCAGGGAAAACTTCATTTGAAAAACAATGATTTGTATTGTAATTCTCATTTATGTATTTCTTCATAATCTATTTTGAAAGAAAAGATTATGCATGACTGTCATGATGCACCTTTCTCTGCACACCCTGGGTTTTCTAGGACTTATGCAAAAGTGAAAGCTTCATATTACTGGCCACGTATGAAATATGATATAAAGAAGTATGTGAAAGAATGTTTGAAATGTCAACAAGTTAAGGCTGAATTTAAAAGGAGTAATGGCATGTTACAACAATTAGATGTGTCTGATCAAAAATGGGAATCCATCTCTATGGATTTCATAACAAAGTTGCATGTGACTAGAAGTGGGCATGATACCATCATTCTTGTCGTGGACCATCTTACAAAGATGGCATATTTTCTTCCCATGAGAAAAACTGATACAGCTTTGCATTCTTGGATTTAGAAAATGCACATGGGTATATGGGTTATTTCTGGTGATTGACGTGTGTGTGAGTGTGTTGCAAGGATCGCCTCTACTTTTGCAGGTACGATTCTTGACGTGGACATGAAAAGTAGATGCATGGGTGGTCTGGAAGTCTTGCATGAGACATGCCAAAAGACGTTATCTTGGAGCATGCAGATTCTAAGATTGCATGTCTAGGAAGGCATGATTGGTCGTGCGCTAGCGAAAGGTGGAGATCCAAGAAGACGAAGACTAGAAGATAAGGAAGGACGATGGTGGTAGATTGATCACGATCGTTTTCAGCTTCTAGGATTGCGATTGAGATTGAGATTGTGATTGTGATTGGGATTGTGATTGTGATTGAGATTGGGATTGAGATTGTGATTGTGATTGAGATTGGGATTGAGATCAGCTCGGGGTGGTCAGGTGGATGAGGCTTCACATTGAAGCTATTTGATAGATTTTGTAACGGAGATCAGAACTACTTGAAAATGTGCACAGATAATAAAATTCTCTCTTCTTGTTTTGTGTATACTATCTTTTTCTTGTTTATATCTTGTTGTGTCGAAGTCTATTATTCTGTGTGGGATTGTGATTCAAGATTAGGAGACTTGTTACAAGTGGTATCAGAGTAGAGTTGGATTCCAAGACAAGATGCAGGCTTTGAAGAAGAAGATAGAAGAACAAGAGGAGCTTATCCATAGATTGAATGCAGAATTACATAAAGAAAGATCCAACAAACAAAAAGAGGGTACTGCAAATGCTTTCATGGACCTCAATGATGAAGGTGGTAATGGTGTAGGCACATCAAATGCAGGTAGAGCTAGACGACAACGTGAACCTGAAGACGATGATGATGCAGGTGAATCTACACTTAAGCAAGTGTTTAAAAGAGCAAAATTAAATGAATTTGATGGTGAGAAGGAAACTGGAGAGGATCTTGAAGCATGGATTGAGGAACTTGAAGATTTCTTTAAGCTGCACGTATTTAGTGAGGAATCAAAAGCAAAGGTGGCAATTCTGCATCTGCGAGGAGTCGCAAAACTATGGTGGAAATCATACATGCAGACAAGAACACATGAAGGTCCGATCCTCTGGAAAGAGTTTCGAGAGCAAGCAGAGAATCGTTATTGTTCTCCACATTATCAGATGGAAAAGAAAATGGAATTCTACTCTTTCAAGCAATATGAGGAGGATAGATATAACTTGTCTCTTGAAGAATATAAGGAGAAATTTTTGTGTTTACATAAGTATGCACTATAAGTTTCTGGAGATGCCCTGAAGAGCAAATTTATTGAGGGTTTGTGAGAAGAACTTTGGTATCAAGTAAAGGGGGCCAGATGTGTAGATTTTCTTGATGCGGTTGCAAAAGCAGAAAACTTTGAGAAGATGGAGAAGTTTACTATGAAAAAGGCATCCAAATCAAGGTTTATCTCAGTAGGGCATCGACCCCCAAGACCTATTTCAATAAATCAGAATGGAAAAAAATCGACTAACTCTATTAATGGTCAAGGAGGAAAAACTAAGTCGAAGCAAATGGATATGCCTAAGAAACAAGAAGTTGTGCACTGGCAATGTGATTATGATTTCTTGGAGTGGGCTAAAAGACTGGGACTTTGCTTTTGATGTGGAGAAGAAGGACATCGCACTTTTGAATGTCCAAACAAGGCCATCAACCGTTCTATGCAGGCGAAGATGGCTCATCTACAAGAAGAAAACATAACAATTGAGGAAGCGGGTGATCAAGGTAAGTGTTCTAACCCTAGACTTTAATGCATGACAACTTCTTCTCATTCAAGGGCATCCATGATTAGGATTATAGGGGACATATCCTCACATATGGTTAGTTTCTTGATTGATTCAGGTAGTACAAATTTTTTCCTTTCACATAAGTTGTTAGAGGCTTTAGGATTGCATATTGAGATGTAGACCAAAAGAGTTGTACAGATGGCTAATGGTAGGATACACTATACTCAAAGTTGTATTGAGAATCTTGATTTTATGTTAGGAGAACATAAGTTTTTGGGTACCTTCCATGTAATTGAAATGAGAGAATGTGATGTAATCATCGGAATGGACTGTTTAATTCATAACAGTGTCTTGATTGATTGTGAAAGTGGGATCCTTACTTTGAAAATAGAAGGGAAGGAACATCGTCTAGTAGGAAAGTGTAATTCAAGTTTTTCTCCTATTTCTGTTATAAAGTTGATTAGGGGTATTCGACAAGGTTGTGAGACATATTTGGTTTATATGCATGACCTTCAAGAGAAGAAGAAACAAGAAGAAATACGTGAATATGTTAGAAAACTTTAAGATGAGTATGCAGATCTATTTCATGATGATCTATCGGGTATGCCCCTCCTAGGAAAATTGACCATGCTATAGACCTCTATCCAGGAAGTGAGCCTTATTCTAGAGCACCTTATAGGTTCAATATTGATGAATTGAAAGAGTTGAAACTCCAACTGGACGATCTATTGAAGAAGGGTTGATAAGACCTAGTGTTTCACCTTGGGGAGCACCTGTTTTGTTTCAAAAAAAGAAAGATGGCTCATACAAACTTTGTATCGACTATAGGGGACTGAACAAGAAAACCATTAAGAACAAGCATCCACTTCCACACATAGATGAATTGCTGAGTCAATTGAGTGGTGCCACAATATTCGCTAAAATTGACTTAACATCGGGATATCATCAAATTCGAGTAAAGTCTGAGGACATACCCAAAACTGCTTTTAGAACATGATATGGTCATTATGGGTTCACAATTTTGCCTTTTGGATTGACAAATGCTCCTGCAACATTTATGTGTTTGATGAATAATATGTTTCATAAATATCTCGATGAATTTATATCACTCTTTCTTGATGATATTTTTGTGTATTCTAAGGATGATGATGAACATGCATTGCATCTCAGGAAGAATTTATAGAAACTAAGAGAGCATAAACTATATGGTAAGATGAGTAAATGTTTTCTTGCAAAAGGGGAAGTGAATTATTTGGGGAGAGTTGTTTCTAAGGAAGGGATTCACACAGATCCTAAGAAAGTTAAATGCATAATTGACTAGCCTACACCCAAATGTGTAAGAGATGTGAGAAGCTTCCTTGGTTTGGCACAATATGAGAGGGCACATATTAGGGAGTTTTCTCGAATTGCAAATCCTCTTACAGAATCGACAAAGAAAAATAGAGACTACACATGGGACGATGAGTGTCAAAATGCTTTTGAAGAGTTAAAACAGAAAATTATCGAAAATTGTGTACTAAAGATACCTGAGTTAGGGAAGCCATTTATTGTTGCATGTGATGCTAATGGAAGTCAAATTGGATGTTGACTTTCACAAGAAGAGAGGGTAGTGGCTTATGAGTCAAGGAAACTAAGGAAACATGAAGTAAATTATACAACACATGACTTGGAAATGCTTGCAGTTGTTCTTGGAGTGAATATTTGCCTTTGGTTGAGTATGCATATAATAGTGCATGGCATTCCTCTATTAAGATGACACCTTTTGAAGCAATGTATGGCTATAACTTTTTGTTGTCGCATTCACTTTTTAATTCACAAAATCAAGTTGTGATATCCAAACAGATGCTTGAAAACATGGATTTGGAGCTAAATAAGTAAGGAAAAACATGAAAGATGCTCAGAAATGTCAAAAATTATATCAATCTCAAAAAGAGACCCTTGGAATTTAGAACGAATGATCCAGTTTTTTTGAAAGTGAATCCTTCTAAATCAAATCTAGTTTTAGGCAAAGATCATCGATTGTCTCCACGTTATGCTGGTCCTTTTAAAATCTTAAAGAAAGTTGGTTATGTTGCATATTTACTTGACGTGCCTAACACTTTAAAAATTCATCCAGTTTTCCATGTTGGATAACTTAAAAAGTATGTTCCAAATGTTGATCATGTTTTGCACGAAAAGTCTAAGTTGAAGGAAGATGCCACTTTTGAGCTTGAACCAGAAGTTATAATGGATAGGAGAATTAGACATCTTAGGAATCGTGAAATAGTGAAAATTTTAGTTAAGTGGTTTGCATATCCTATTGAAGATTCAACATGGGTTGGTTTAGATGAGTTTATGGAACATTATCCTTCTTTCCAACTCTGAGGACAGAGTTCTTAAAAGAGGGGGAGAATTGTAAGATGCCATATTGATTTTCCCACCAAAAAAAAAAGATGTGTAGATAATAATGGAATTTTATGTTTAGGATATTCTGATCATGTCAGTAAAATTTTGTAGCAATAAGTTTTTACATTCTCTCTCTAGAAAGTTGCCACATGAAATTTGTGTCTTAAATTTGAGCATGAAGATGAAGGAATCTGAAAAAGTATTGTATGAGAGAAAGGTAGAGTACTCTTAGTAGAAAAACTTTACCTGATTGAATTTTTTGTAGTTCCTATGTTTTATGTCTCATTTGGTCCCATGAAGATAGGTTAACGAAGAGATTTTTCATGTTTTTTCATCTCTCTAGAATTTCCAATTTTGTAGGGCCCAAAAGTGATATCTGAAAGCAGATTTGGACCTGAGATGTCTCTAAGACTATTGTACAGATTTAAGAATTGAATATTTTTGTGCCTCACAAGCTTAAGCTAATTCCTCACAGTTTTTGAGTTAGAGGTCTTGGAAAAGTGTCGTTTTCCAACACTTTTAAAGAAAAAAAGAGAAGCCTTCATTCATCTTATTCAAATTCGCAGATTTAGAAAACGCACATGGGTATATGGGTTAATTCGGGTGATTGACATGTGTGTGAGTGTGTTGCAAGGATCACCTCTATTTTTGCAGGTACGATTCTTGAGGGGGACATGAAAAGTAGATGCATGGGTGGTCTGGAAGTCTTGCATGAGACATGCCAAAAGACATTATCTTGGAGCATGTAGATTCTAAGATTGCATGTCTAGGAAGGCATGATTGGTCCTGCGCTAGCTAAAGGTGGAGATCCAAGAAGACGAAGACTAGAAGATAAGGACAATGGTGGTAGATTGATCACGATCATTTTCAACTTCTGGGATTGTGATTGGGATTGAGATTGGGATTCATATTGTGATTGTGATTGAGATTGGGATTGAGATTGTGATTGTGATTGAGATTGGGATTGAGATTGTGATTGTGATTGAGATTGGGATTGAGATCAGCTCAAGGGTGGTCGGGTGGATGAGGCTTCACATTGAAGCTATTTTATAGATTTTGTAACGGAGATCAGAACTACTTGAAAATCTGCACAAATAATAAAATTCTCTCTCTTCTTGTTCTGTGTATACTCTATTTTTCTTCTTTTTATCTTGTTGTGCCGAAGTCTATTATTATGTATGGGATTGTGATTCAAGATTAGGAGACTTGTTACAATGAGTGTACATAAAACCTTGGAATTCCCCATCTTGAACTTGGCAAGCATATCCTTGATGTATTTCTTTTGAGTGAGATACATATCCTTTTCTGTGTATGCAACTTCCAACCCTAGGAAGTATGTGAGTTGCCCCAGGTCATTGATCTTCGATTCCTCTTTCGTTGTGTAGCTTGATCCTTCTAATTTTTACCATTAGTGTCCATTGGAGAGGCCAAATGGCCATCGAACAATTCTTTGTATATGTTCTTTAATAAAATATATAGTGGACTGGTCAGCCACAGACTGTAAGTTCGATCGCATTTTGTAACATCTAAGAAGTCTGTATTCGTGCTCCTTGTACTGTGTTTTTTCTACATATTATGCATCCTCTGTGTAAAATATTGTGTGCGGCCCTAGGAGCTTATTTTTCTACTTCAAGGATATTGTCGTGGAGCTCTCAAGAAGGAGCGCGCACTGTCACCATTGAAATACTTGACTAGGCATGTAAACATGTCAGCACTTGCAATTTTATGATATTTTGACACTGTTCATATGATCATTTTGAAGAAATCTAGCAAAATCTTTCTAGATTTTTGGTTTTGTCAACTATACAGTGGTCAATTTACCCCTTGATACACTTATTCATTGGTGTTTGGACTCTTCTAGCTCCATTATCATTCTATTCGGTTCTCTACCATCATGGCATCAGAGGTCTCAAGCACATCTGGTGAATTAGGGTGCCAATGTTCCAAGGAGGAGCTAAAATTTGCAAGGCAAAGACCATTTTAACATCCAAAAATTTGATGGCACAAACTTTTCTCTATGGAAGAATCAGATTAAAGATGTGCTG
Source organism: Ceratopteris richardii (assembly GCA_020310875.1). Classification (NCBI taxonomy): domain Eukaryota; kingdom Viridiplantae; phylum Streptophyta; class Polypodiopsida; order Polypodiales; family Pteridaceae; genus Ceratopteris; species Ceratopteris richardii. The sequence continues at coordinate 12,001,102 of CM035428.1, forward strand.
ATTCAAGCTAGGCAATGGAAGCTAGTAAATGGGATTTCAAAGAAGCCTTCTGACATGGATGAAGATGATTAGACAAACTGGCCAGGTCTACCATTCGCTTGCACCTAGCAGATAATTTTTACTTTACAGTATTAGACTGTGAAAGTCTAGAGGAGCTTTGGAAGAAGTTATGCAATACATATGAAAAAGAGACAGCATCAAATAAAGTGTAACTGATGAGAAAATTATATGGCCTTTGCATGAAGGACATAGATAGTGTTGTTACTCATCTAAATGAGTTTGATGCTATATTTGCCCAGTTACAGGCTCAGAAAATGGATATGGATAATGAATTGAAAGCAATATTGCTATTATGCACCTTGCCATCATCATGGGGTACTTTTTGCACAGCTATTAGCAATAGTGTACCTAGTGGTAAACTCGTCTATGATGACATATTTGGAGCACTCTTGAGTGAGGAGATTTGTAGAAAATCTATGGTTGGCACTTAGAGTGGAGATGCATATAATGTTCATTATTCTTACCAAGGAAAGAATGAACAACATGGCAGGAGCAAGAACAAGGAAAAGAATGGTCAATGAAATAAGAGTAGAAGTAAATCAAGGAAGAGGGATATCGAATGCCATTATTGTCATAAGAAAGGACACATGAAGAAAGATTGTTATGCATTAAAGAATGTTAAAGGTAAAGGACAAAATGTTGATGGGCATGTTAAACAGTTACCTGCACCATCTACTTTGACTGTAAAGATTGAAGAAATTAATGCTATTTTGATGTTGATGTGTTGACACTTGATAGTACTGCACCAAGTTAGGCTCTTATGGCTGATTCTCTTTCCCACACATGGCTTCTAGATTCTGGTGCTTCTTTCCATGTGGCACCACATAGAGAATAGTTCTCTAATTATGCAGCAAAGTCTCTTGGTACCGTGAGACTTGGTGAATCTTACCAGTGTGACGTTGTGGGGATTAGAGATGTAGTTATGCAGTTCATTGATGGTTCAAAATTTACTATGCATAATGTATGCCATGTAACTCAGTTATCATGCAGTTTGATGTCAGTTGGTCAACTTGATGGCCTTGGTTACAAGGTGGTCTTCTATGCTTATTCCTTTTGTATATCAAACGGCAATATGGTTATTGCAAAAGGAACCAAAGTTGGCTCACTTTATCCTTTATTTGTATCAGAGAAAGAACACTTGTTAGTTCTTACTGAACAGCCTATGGCTTGTATTTGGCATGGTTGTTTGGCCATATATCTTGTAGTGGAATGGAAAATATTTCTCATTCTGGCTACTTAATTGTGTTATCTTTCTCTGATTTTTCATTTTGTGAGCATTGTCAATATGGAAAGAAAACTGAAAATGTGCATAGAATGCACATTAACTCTTCAATTCAGCCTTTAGATCTCATTCATATAGATGTGTGTGGTTCTATGACCACTAGGTCCTTAGGTGGTTCTCTTTACTTTGTCACTTTCATAGATGATGCTACTAGAAATGTTTGGCTATATCCTATCAAATCGAAGGATGAGGTATTCCCTAATTTTAGAAAATGGCTTGCTTCAGTTGAGACTAAAAAAGGAACTAAGCTTAAGGCTTTACATTTAGATAATGGGGGTGAGTATACCTCACATGAATTCAACCTTTTCTATCAATCTAGAGGGATTCGTAGAGAGTTTATAGCTCCTTATACCCCAATACAGAATGGTGTAGCTAAATGGATGAATAGAACTATTCAAGATAGATTACTTTCTATGTTGCATCATGCAAACCTCTCAGAAGGTTTTTGGGCACAAGCAGTATTGACTGAAGTTCATGTGATTAACCTTTCAACTAGTACTACCAAAGGTCTAAAAGTGTCACAAGAGTTATGGACAGGGAAGCCACCATGTTATGATCATCTTTAAGTTTGTGGGTGTGAAGCATATGTTCATGTACCCAAGAATCTTAGACAAAAGTTGGACCATAGGTCAAAGAAATGCATTTTTCTTGGATATGGTCGAGAAGAACAATTTGGATATCGCTTATGGGATCCTGAAACATGGTCAGTGATCAGAAGTAGTGATGTCATTTTCAATGAGTCTAAGATGCATAAACAGTCACTAAGGAGATTGAAGTGAGAAGAGTGGTGTTTGAGGATACTAGTCCTCCAGTTAGCATGCATAAAAATGCTACATATATGGACGTTCAAGAAAATGTCCAATCAGATCAATCTACAGATGTTCCTATTCAGCAACCATTGAGACGCTCTACACGTGTCTCACATCCACCTGATAGATGTGTTCTAGGTTTAAATTTTGTTATGCTAATAGATGCTAGTGAGGCTTCTTGCTACAAAGAGGCTATGCAGACAGAGGATCATGTCAAGTGCGAGTGTGCCATGAAGAGTGATCTGGAATCTATTCACAAGAATGGTACTTGGGATTTAGTACCTTTGCCAAAAGGTAGAAAAGCTTTACCATGTAAATGGGTATATAAGCTAAAATTCACATCAATAGTGCTACTCCAAAATAAAAAGGATGACTTGTTGCAAAGGGTTTTAAGCAACAACATGGTGTTGATTTTGAGGAAATCTTCTCTCTAGTGGTCAAGATGACTACCCTATGCATGTTTCTTGGATTCGTTGCAATGGAGGACTTAGAGCTAGTCCAAATGGATGTGAAAATTGCTTTCTTACATGGAGATCTTATAGATGAGATCTATATGGAACTACCAAAAGGTTATGTAGTTCCTAGCAAAGATTCTTCCCAATTCTTCTTCCCTTTGGCTTCATCATATGTAGATGGATCTTCATCTGCTTTTATAATGTAAGCATAATCCTTAGTAGTCAAGAATGAAGTATCATAGCTATACCTTGTAGGTTGCCATTTGTGCCTTGTAGACCTCCTGAGTTCTCCACTTCTTGAAGTTTCTGGTTCATCACTCTGGATCAAACCTTGGCACTTCTTCACCTTCAACCTGTATTTCATTTTTCTCTTCTTCATCAAATATCTGAACCTTTGTTTTACCTTTCTTCTGATTCATAATTTCTTCAACTTCTGCATACACATTAGATGTACCTGCATACCAAGTGCTTTGCTCATCAAACGTAACATCCTTGGTCACAAGGAATTGTTTTGTGGATGGACTCCATAACCTATAACCCATCTTATTGTCATCATAACCAATGAATACATACTTCTCTGCTTTAGGCTCCAATTTATGCCTCAACTGAGATGGCACATATGCATATCCCAGGCATCCAAATATTTTACAATGATCCAAGGTAGGTCTCTTACCCCACCAAGCTTCATATGGTGTCATACCCTGCAAAACTTTACAAGGCAATCTATTAACCAAATATGTGGTTGTGTTTACGGCCTCAGCCCACAAGTAATTTGGGCAATTCTTCTCTTTCATCATGGATCTTGCAAATTCAACAAGTGTCCTATTCCTCCTTTCTGCTACACCATTTTGTTGAGGAGAGTACCTACAAGTAACTTCTCTCTTTATACCTGCATTCCACAAGTAATCACTGAACTCATTAGAAAAATACTCTCCCCCTCCATCTGACCTTAACCTCTTCAATTTTTGACTTGTAATTATTTCTCCATATGCATGATAGTGTTTAAATGTATTAAACACTTCTGATTTGTCTTTGATCACATATATTGTGATCCATCTGGTAGCATCATCAACATATATGACATAATATCTTGAACCATTTATACTAAAGTCCTTTGAAGGACCCCACACATCTGTATGTACCAATTCAAGTCTTTCTAAATACATAAAACCATGCTTATTGTATGATTGCTTATGAGCCTTACCTAACTGGCATGCTTCACATTTGTATGTCATGTGTTGACCTGCAATGTTAGGCAATCCAAGTACTGAACCATTTTTTATCATTTCTTTTATACCTCTCTCATTAAAATGTCCAAGTCTTTTGTGCCAAAGATCCAATTCTGACACCTTTTGCTCTCCATATGCAAGCATAGCATGTCCAATATTTCCTTGTACCTTTAATGTGAAGAGCCTTCCTTCCTTCTTCCCTGTAACAATCTGTTTATACCCTTGACTAGGGTCTTCAACATAAACTCCATCATTAGTGAATCTTACCTCATATCCTTTTTCCACAATTTGTCCTACACTTGTTAGATTTGTAGGAATTGTAGGAACATACAAAACCTTACTCAAGAGAGTGCTTCCATCTTTGGCTTTGACTGAACCAATTGACTTTACCTTGTGCTTTGTATTATCACCTGTTTGGACTATATGATTAATTGCATTATAATCTAGATCAGTCATCAAGGCAATGTTTCCACTCAGATGGTTGCTACATCCTGAGTCAATATAAAATACTCTCATGTCTTTATGTGACGCTTCACATGTTGCATTCATAATAAGAGTCGAATCTTCTTTCTGATCTGATGCATAATTGTAGTAGGTGTTATTATATGATTGATTTTGGAAGTTTCTTCCTCCACCTCTTCCAAAAGAATTCCTACCACCTCTACCTCTTAAGTTTCCTCTCTGATATCTGCCACCTCTTCCTCTTTGATTAAAATTCTGATTAAAATTACCATTGCTTTGATTATTGTGCCAACAATCATGAGATAGATGATTGGTCTTACCACATATCCAACAAGCTCTTACATTATCTTTGTTATTTCTGCCTCTTCCTCTACTTCTGCCACTTCCTCTTCCTCTTAAGAAGTTTGCTTGGCTTGGAGTACCTTCATCTTCAACTGATTGTTGCTTTCCTTTGCTAGCTTTCTTCTTGTCTTTAGAATACATTGCATGACCTGCACTCTTATCAATATCTCCTTTGATATCATTCTCAAAAGTTAGCATATGTCCTAACAATTGATTCAAATCAGGAGTGAAATGATCTAATGAAAGTTCTGTAGACAAAATAAAAGGCTTCCACTTCTCATCTCCTCTTAGCCCTGTAAGAATTTGTCTTACCAACTTATCTTCTTCAATATCTTCATCAACTGCACCTAAATAATCAGCAATGTCTTTCATCTTTGTCACATAATCAGATATTGATTGTGAAGCCTTCTTCTTGAATGTAGTAAATTCGGCCCACAAGGATGCCTTCCTAGACTTTGTGGTATTTTGGAAATGCTCCTCCAAAGCATTCCATATGTCACTTGCACTTTCAAGTCCTCTAATGTGAGGTAGCAAGTAATCATTGACTGCCATATAGATAATGCTCCTAGCTTGAGCATCTCTCTTCATCCAATTCTTTAAATCTGATAATTCCTCCCTAGTTGGAACACTATGATCTCTGAATTGAGGCTTTTCTTCTTCACCTGTAATATAACCTATCAAGTCTTTGCTCATTAGATGAGCTTCCATTCTCATAGACCAAGCTGGATAATTTTCTCTATCCAACTTTTCAATTTGGATACTATCTCCCATCCTTGCTTCACCTGTAGTTTCAAATCTTTAGTCCTTATAAAGAATGAATGTACCTTAGCTTCGAATGTTGCTCCTTCTGATCCTTTGGACAACCTTTATGTGTCTTCCTTCAATCTTTCTTCATACTTTATCCTTTTGATCCTTCAAGGTGTAAAGTTTGTATGTCTGCAACAGTCGGAGTCTTCCTTTCCTCAATTTTTATATAACCTACTCTGATACCACTGATGGAGAGTGTTAATCTCCGAAAGAACAAGCTATCCTTGATGTTAGACCACCTCTATATCAAGAATAACTTCAGACTCCACTTAATTTTAAAGAACAATCACCAAACTATCAAGAAATTGATCAACTGTGAAAAAATCACTTCTCAGAAAAAGTCTACTGCACATTAATCATTCATTGACTGATCATTCGTGTAAAGTTTTTTATAAAACTTTGTAGAATGTGTCGCCTAGAGGTTGCGCATCTTCTCCAAGTTAAAACTCTTCAAATGCTTGAGTATATTGTGAGAAATGATTCAAACAATGTACCTATGTCTGAAACTGTCTCTCTGTAATGACGACTTTGACACCTGTAACTTCTAAGCTATGGTTCTCCCAAAGTATAGCCCATTTAATCAAATGCTTTTAGCCATAGATGGCTTACCTCTCAACTTAAATTTTGAGTCCTCATTTGTGTAAAACTTTACACTATGCACTGAGCACTATCCATTTCTTTGACCATCGAATCTGCGCCTGTTTCAGAAGACACTCAGAACTTTCTTACATATGAATGTTCCTATTCAAAATTCTCTCAGCTTGTTTGCAATTGGACTCTCAAACTTTAACCATAGATAGATTCACTATGGACTTAGATGTGTGCAAAAGGATTTCTCAAAAGATTAACTACATAAGGAGAATCAGAGAAAAGATCGACGCGCAATTCTCTGAAAACTTTTTCTTCTCATAAAAATTCATACATCTGATGGATGACACACATAATGTTCATCTCATTCTTTCCTATTCTTCTATTCTTCACATCTATTGTCTTCTCTATCTCTTCTATATCTCACGCTTCGACTATGAACATGTATCTATATATATATACGAGTCTAACTCGTCAATTTTCCAAATACATTGAAAATATTTACAAGAGTAATGTACAAAAGAACTTTATTTCTGAATCTTCTCTTTCTTGAAACTGATCTTCAATCTTCCATTCATTTTTCCACTTCTGGATTTTATGTAATCACTAATTGTTGATTGTTCTGCTCCAACAGTGCATTATGGCAGAGACTCCATATTATGTATGTGAGTCCATTGACTCATGTGAGACATAGATCACATCGACAACTCCAATGTTGGCATTGTGGTCATGAGGGCCATATTCGACAATGTTTCTTCAGGCGGATGCGACGATGACATCAGAGATATGCATGTGATGCAGGTCATGTAGTGGTTTCAAGAGATTCTATGGTAGATGAATATGCTAGTTATGGTGATATAACTTTCTCCTATCGTTCATCTCAGGACTCCTCTTGTTCATTGGATAGCACACACATGGCTTGGTTGCTTGATACATTAGCCAGTTTTCATGTTACTCCGCATCGTGAGTGGTTTTATTGATTCTCAGGTGAGAGTCATGGATGTGTGCATTCGCCTGATGGTACGGCATATGACATTGAGGGTGCAGGAGATGTATGCCTTATGCTACTTAGCGAAGCATCACTTACGCTTAGATATGTACGTTATGTGCCTTCATTCCCTATGATCTTGATTTCAGTTAGCTAGTTACAGGAGAGCAAATGTTATGCATTCCTTGGTGAGCATCATTTTCAGTTGCAGTTGGGATAGCTTATGCTTGTGAGAGGTGCTAGGATTGGGCACACGTATCCACTGCAGGTACTTCATGTGAGAGACAGTCTCGTCTCAGTGGGAGTTCAGCCTTATGTGCGATGTGAGACTCACCATGTCTCATTTTGTCTATATACATATAGGTCTGTTGACATTCATGATGCACATGTATGGCATGATTCAGATGCTCAAATGGATGCATATGTAGAGCCTGTTTTGGATGCTCATGATGCTTATATAGAGCATGATTTTATTGATCATATATATGCTCTTATAGAGCACACTTCAGATGATCAGTTGGATGCTTTAGAGCATGATTTGGATGCTCATATAGAGCATTGTGATGATACTTAGTTAGAGTGTGATCATCAGTTTCATCTTGGTGTTGATTTTGTGCAGTTAGCTCATGTGGAGCATGATGGTGTGGTAGAACAAGATAGCTCTTATGATACGCACTATATGCTAGAGCATACTAGCTCTCAGCACGCACAGCTAGACACATCCTTGGTTGAGAGGATGACTGATTTAGATGTTAATGAGTCAGCGATCATGGAGTCATTCTTGGATTCACTCATGCCAAAAGTTGATATAGATATGTTAGGATATATTATTCTTGATGATGGTGCTTTGGATGCCTTGGATACAGGCATGGCTGACATACTTAGGTTAGCTAGGATAGCACATGTTTTGTCAGCGTTCGGGAGTCTCATGTACGAGTTGTTATGCTCTAGACCAGACATTGCAGTTGCTATTGGAGCATTTGCACTTGGAGTTGTCAGTCCTTCAATGATTGACATAGGCATAGAGTGAGTGGGAGCTTTTCAGGAACTTTTTCAGTTCTTGTATCAGTCAAATGTGAGCTCGGCTCTTATCGATACGAGTCTAGAGCAGTTTGAGGTGCATGGATACACCTTGTTTGAGGCAGTTGGTGTAGGTTGATTTGTATGGGTGGAGATCCGGACTCTTCTTGTACATTATTGTATAGTCCTACATCATTCTTTGTATATGTTACCACTTATGGTCACATTGACCCTTAAGTGGGAGATTGTTGGGGATGTAAGGGTCATGTGACCTTACTCCATATTCATATATATACATCATATATAGAGCACTACCTCGAGAGATCATTATGTGGGTTTTGAGGCTCCCATGCATCTTTGTGAGTCGCTTTTCTCCTCTATCTCTCTCCATCTCCTCCTTGCTCCTCTTGCTCTGCACACCAAAGCCCTTCAATTGGTAGTATGCATAGATGATATGGTCTTGGCAAAATCATGCTCTAAAGGAGACTTGATAACTTCATAGACCCTTGTTAGGCTCCCTAACCTTCCAATATATGATTTTAGACCACTATAGTGCTTTGAAGCATCATTCCCAAAACTCTATGTCAAAACAGATAAGTTGTGAATACAAAACACATTGGAAAACTTTCTATTTATGGAAGAAAGCTCTCAGTAATTTGTTTAGTGCTAATATCCTAGTAGCAATTGTCTAGAGAGCTTTTACATGATTTCAAATGAAGTGTTAAGAAATATATAGAAAGTTATTTCATGAATTTAGAGGGACTAAACTCAGAGTAATGTCTATAAGAAGTCTGGAGGGTAAACCCAACTTTTTAGGGGGAAGGTGATACACAAACCCTATCACATATAATCACCCATATCTCAAGACCTATGCATTCAATGGTTATGAAACTTTGTAGACATACTTAGTATAGTTTACCTAAGTGATCCAATTGATAGATTGTAAAATGAGTACTAACACAAAGAGAAATGACTCACGGACCTTGATAGAGTTATTAAATGTATTGTAGCATGAAACAAAGATTCACAAATCAATAAGTTTGGAGTAAAATATGTATTGTTGATTGACATATGATATAATGAGAGTATGGGGGGCTTCTCTAACATTTAGATAGTACAATGCTCACTCAATAGCAGTGTGGGGCATATTTGCCTTTAGATTAATGTCATTTTGCCTCACCAATGCACCAGCCACCTTTCAAAGGTTGATGTGCCATGTGTTTAAAGAGTTCTTGAGGAAGAATTTGGAAGTCTATGTTGATGATCTATGTGCTCATTCTAACATTAGACAAACCCATATCCCTGAGCTGAGAGCTATCTTTGACACATGTAGAGAATATCAAGTCTGCTTGAACCCAGAAAAGTGTGTTTTCATGGTCAAGCAAGGTAAGATTCTCAGACACATAGTGTCAAAGAACGGCATATCCACGGATGAGGAGAAAGTGAGAGCTATTGTAGAGCTACCTAGGCCAAGGAATGTCAAGGAGGTGCAGGCTTTCATGGGGCATTGTGGCTATTATCGTTGATTCATTCATATGTATGCAATCATTGCAAAGCCCCTGTACTCCCTTTTGACTAACTTCGAGTGGACTGAAGAATGTGAAAACTCCTTTAACGAGCTCAAAAGAAGATTGTGTTCGGCACCAATCTTGACTACCCCAGATTGGAACAAGCCATTCCATATGCATGTGGATGCATCCAATTATGCCATTGGATGTGTACTTGCACAACCTACTGGTGAAGGTAATATGGATCTCCCAATAGCCTATGCTAGTAGACAGTTGAATGCGACTGAGTGGAACTATACCACCACCGAAAGAGAAGGATTTGGCATGGTATATGCAATGAAAAAGTTTAAAAACTATTTGCTTGCAAATAAGTTTAAATTTTTTAATGATCATCAATCTCTACTGTACTTGGTAAACAAGCCATGCAATACAGGTAGATTAGTAAGATGGTTCCTCTTACTAATGGAATATGACTTTGAGGTAGTGGTGAGGAAAGGTAAGACTCACTTGAGGGCAGACCATCTTTCAAGGCTCACATCCAAAGAGGCCCCACAAGGAGTATCAGATGATCTTCCTGATTCTTACTTGTTTAATTTGGAAGTTGTATCGTAGTGGGCCAAGACATTAGTGCCAGTATTGACATACGGACCAAAACACCCAGTAATGAACACTCAAGATAGGGAGGTAGTAAAAGCCCAAAAGTACCATATCATGGCAAGAAGTATGACAAGCATACAGATCAAGGGATATTAGCTTGTTGTGTGGAAGAGGATGAGTACGCAAAATGGTTGCAATTAGCACATGTAGGTGCATTAGAACAACACTATTCAAGGCAAAGAACTTTACAGAAACTAAGGAGACTCGGAGTGCACTCGCCGACTATGGAAGCAGATGTCCATAAGTTGTGTAAGGAATGCCCAGTCTATCATATTAGACCACCTTTGGAGCACGCTACACTGTACCAAGTGTCTCTAATACCAGACTGGAGTGAGCCATTGGTAGCCTTCCTGAGGATGAAAACATTCCCTCAAGGTATGACCCTGGCTAGGCAAAGAAGTTTAGAACAAAAAGCCCTAGATTATGCACTCATTGGTGATAATCTATACGAGCGTAGAAAAGATGGATATATGAGACTATGTGTCCATGAGAGTGAATATCTAAAGGTCTTGGAAACTGCTCACCAGGGTGTAGCAAGAGGACACTTTGGACCAGACCATGTGATTAAGGCAATCCTATTTGCAGGCTTGTGGTGGCCAACCCTTCACATGGATGCACATACCTATGTGAAGCGGTGTGCCGTTTGTCAGCGAACTCAATATCCGATATGCAAGGATGAGATGCCATTGAAACCCATGATGGGTGGACGTGCATTCTCTAAGTGGGGAATAGACTTTGTAGGTCCTATTAATCCCCTAGCAAAGGGTTCACATGCTGAATACATCATTGTGGCCACAGACTATCTAACCAAGTGGGTAGAGGCGAAAGCCACAACAAAGAATGATGCTCAAACGACAGCTAAGTTCTTATTTGAGAATGTGTTCACGAGATATGGGCTACCTATAGATCTAGTAAGTGATAGAGGCACTCACTTCTTGAATGAAGTCATTGAAAATCTTCTTCAAGAGTTCTTGGTGATACACAAGAAGTCTGCCCCCTATCATCCACAAGCTAATGGGCAAGCTTAAAGCACCAATAAGATTCTATGCAATGTGCTGACCAAATTAGTGAATAATAAATGCTCTGATTGGGACAAACAACTACACCATGTTGTTTGGGCATACTGAGTTGCCTATAAAATGGTACTCCAAGCCACACCCTTTCAGATGGTGTCTGGCCAAAATGCAGTGCTACCATTGGACTTCTTGATACCTAAACTGAAAGTAGCACAAGAGCATGAGTGGACAAGGCATGAACTCTCTTCTAGGATCTTTGATCTTGAACGGCTAGGTGAAACTAGACTGAGATCTATCGCAGGGATATATGCAGCTAAGAAAAGATAGAAGGCGTGCTTTGATGCCCACATTAAGGATAAAGGTTTGAAGGCCGGAGACTTAGTTTTGGTGTATACCCTGAAACAACATGCAAGAAAGCTAGAGAAGCATGGCTATGGACCTATGATCATAAATAGGATCTCAACTAGTGGAGTAGTTCAATTAACTACACTATCCTCTTCTTCAGTCTCTTCCTCATCTTCCTCTACTTCGACTACTAATGGTTGAGTTTAGGCGGACTGATCCGTGACTGTTTGTTGTCCACTCAATTGTTCAGCTTCGATTGTTAGTTGCATTGATTATCCTAGCTACTTCCTGACCAGTTAAATCTTCAAGTGTGAACCCTGAGGAAACTCTAAATCTGTAGGGATTGGTGGGAAGATCAGATTATGCCCTTCTGCACTATGCCTTGGTAATCTAATGGTGAATGGTTGTACTCGCCTTTGGGGTGGCGGAGTCATGTCCGGTGTTAATGTAGCACCTCGAGCTTGTGCACATGGCATCTGAATAGCTCCCCTCATTTTCTTTGATGGGGGCCCTGCGGCTGATACTCTTCGTTGAAATTCTTGCACCCTAGTCCAAATGAGTGCCCTTTGAATCGGCACATCTGATTCTAAGCACCAATAAACAATTCTTGTAAATGCACAACATCTGTAGAGCACTCACTTCTATTTCTTGTACCAACGTTGATGTGCAAGATGTATCTGGTCAATGATCCAATGTGGCATATTGATTTTTTAATTCAGTGTGTCTTCCAAGTATAAACTAAACCAAATCTTCTTGGGTGGCATCATAAATCTTTCTTGGGCAGGGAATGCGAAGTGATGCATGCACATTCGGAGGTGGATGGCAATAGTTGGTGTCATCACCACCATATCATTTAGCTTAGTTAGGTTCCTATTCTTCATGTTGTCCGGGATCATTGTCTCCTTCTCCGTAGGGACGTGCATACCTCTCATTTCTAGAGCTTCCCTTACCGAATTGTTGGTCAATTTAAAGCACTTCAGTTCATTTCCTCGTGTAAGATAAGGCAATACAAATGTGCTCATCCCCTTTTTATCTTTCTTGGGAGTGAGTGTGATAATTATGTATGAACACCTTAGGAAGTCTAGCTTTGGTAACTGAGCTCGGAAGTAATCATCCAATCCGGCCTTCTTCCATATTGGTTGCAATCCTTCACTGTTCTGAAGCTTTTCAAATTCTTGTGTAAAGAAATGATACCAGCCCAATCGTCCGTTAAACTCTATCTCAGCCTCCCATAAATAGGTGCCCTCTCTAAGGGGTCCTGCTACTTCACTGAACCAATGGGATTTCTTGCTAACTGGCGATGTGTGCCTTTGGGGAGGATTTTGAATTGGTATGACATGTACTACTCTTAACGTATGTGGCCATTCCTTCAACTCCTCCTAAATAGGGATACTTTCAATGTCCTCTATTTGAGGGCTAATGTCTGCCTGGGAGCTCGTTCCTACGGCCTCTGCCATGTTTGAGGAAATCGATCGCCGGTTCTGTGAGAGTATACAAATGAATGTTAACATTGCAATGGACACAAAGTGATCTTGTGTCTGTTGGAGTTAAACGTCTGCGGAAGCACGCGAACAGCACAAGGAAGAAGAAGAAGCTTGGAGCACAACACACAAGACTGAATGTATTACTAGAGAATGTACAAAGATAAGTAGCCCATTAGGGCAATAGGCGTATATACAAGCCGGGGGAAAAAAACCTCCTAAAGAGGGAAAAAAGTGCCCCGGCGGTCCTAGAGTGTTCACACACATCACTACCTAAATATATCAACAAATCCCCCTTGGGAGTGATGCGGTGAACAAGGAGCTGGCACTCATGTATAAGGAAGTGCCGAGCTATGTGGAAATCACTCCACAAAAGGAAGTAAGCCCAAAGCTTTGCGGAAAGCTTCAAACTTCTCCCTAGGCAGAGCCTTCGTGAAAAGGTCTGCAATGTTCTCCTGCGTGGGCACATATGCCAAGCTGATCTCCCCAGCAGAGAACCTCTCCCTGACATAGTGATAATGCACCTCAATGTGCTTAGTGCGAGCATGGAACACAGGGTTCCTCGCAACTGCCAATGCGCTCTGACTGTCAGTGAAGATGGTGGTGGCAGAAGACTGGCCAACACCCAAATCAGCCATAAGGCGTCTGAGCCACACACACTCAACAGTCGCTGTGAAAGCTGCCCTATACTCAGCCTCACAACTGGAAGTGGCCACAGTAGGCTGCTTCTTGCTCAACCAAGATATACATGAGCTACCAAGCATGAAGCAAAAACCACTGGTGGACACACGAGTGTCATAGCAACCAGCCCAATCTGAGTCAGAAAAAGCATGCAAATCTGGCGGTAGTGATCCCCCCTTGGGATAAAACAACCCAAGTAGCCGAGTACCACTCAAGTAGCGAAAGATGCGCTTAACCGCTTTCCAATGCGTGACTCTTGGGCAATGCATAAACCTGCTCATCTATGAGACAGCAAACTGAATATCTGGCCGAGTAATGCATAAGTAAATCAAGCATCCAACAGCCTGCTGATAGAGAACAGCATCAAATGCATCTCCAGCATCATGAAGACTCAATCGTAAACCTGTCTCCATAAGAGTGGCAATAGGCTTATAGTCTTCAAGGCCAAAACGCTGCAATAATGTGTCAATATATTTCGTTTGACACAAAGCCATTCCACCATCAACTTGCATAAACTGAATGCCCAAATAGTGATGCAAATGCCCCAAATCAGACATCTCAAATGAGGCATGCAAATCAGCCTCGAAATCAGCAATGTGCTTCTCAAGAGGACCAGTGAGCAGCATGTCGTCTACATAGACAACAATGATCAGAAGCACATCATTAGCACGCTTAACATATAAGGTGCTTTCAGTTGGACTGTTCTCAAAACCATGTGCAATTAGATAGGCATGTATTTTCTCATACCAAGCACGTGGTGCTTGCTTTAAACCATATAACGCCTTCTTTAACCTGCACACCTGGTTTTCATGCCCTTTCTGCACAAAGCCACGGGGCTAAAAAACATACACTTCTTCATGCAAGTCACCATTCAGAAATGTTGTTTTAATGTCCAATTGATGTACATTCCAACCATGATGGGCTGCAAGTGCACAAATGCTCCGAACAGTAGTCATACGGCATGTAGGTGCAAAGGTCTCATCAAAATCAATGCCTCTTTCCTGCGCATAACCCTTTGCAATAAGCCTAGCCTTATACCTGTCAACTGTACCATCAAGTTTACGCTTCAGCTTGTATACCCACTTAGTGCCAATGGCCTTCTTGCCAGGAGGCAAGTCACATAAAGACCATGTACCATTCTTCATTATAGCATCATATTCAGATTGCATAGCAGCCATCCAATTTTCTGAATTTTGTGCTTCATCAAAAGAAACAGGCTCATTCTCATCACAGAGACTAGATGCAGCCATAGCATAGCAATTTGATGCAAAGGAGGTACTATGAGAGCCTGAACGAGTACGATATGACAAAGGTGCATCTAATTTGCTGTCACGCAAAGTTTGCACCAGCCATTTTGGCATAGTTTTTGCCTGTTCAATATCAGCTCTCTCATCAACAAGTGCATCATGTAAATCTGCATCAGAAATGGAATGATCTGCATCATCATATGAAACCTGCAAAGGCTGAGAAGTTGCCTCATTAGGACCAGCGCTAGCCTGTCCACCTGTAAAAAGAGGCATCAAAGTATCATACATGTCTTTGGAGCTAAGAGATGTCTCCTTAGTACATGAAAGCAATGGCTGAATAGCATCTTCCACAAAGACAACATCATGGCTAACCAGAATGCGTTTAGTCTGTGGATGATACAGACAATAGCCTTTACTTTCAGAACTGTACTGTAGCTCAATGATGAGTAGCACCTCCTTTAATGTCAATCCGGGAAGACGTGAGGATGGTATGAAGACCTCGAGCAAGTGGCGGCACAAGTGCGTGAGTGAGAAGCACACAAGCATGCACACACATACACACACACGCGCACACACGGCAAGACAAAGAGAGAGAATCAATGGAGTTCTTTAGATTACTTTCACAAGCTCTTACAAGTTGTTTCAATTACAATCTAACCTCAAAAATGAGCTCTCTAGCTCTTTTTATAGTTTTTGACTAGCTTTTGGCCCTGTCCAGACCTAGTGTCCGGCCTAGTTAAAAATTAGGTTCGAGGGCTTATTTGAGGGCTCAAACGAAGTCTAAAAATTATGAAATTTGGTACGATGGTACTTCTAATACTCCTCAAGCTCGAGGACTCCTCGGCTTGCACAAAATGGAGTCTAATCTACCAAAAACGGGATTTACAATGTTTGTGTAGTGATTAAAATCACTTGGGTTGTACATAATCTATGGGAAAAAATGATCTGGCCTTGTTGCCGTATTGTGCATGACTCCTTTATTGCTTTGTATGCCAACACTCCCCCCTTCCTAGCGTCTGTCGCCCCTGACAGACCTTTGTTCCCTCGGGTGGTCGATGTAATATTGGATGACATTGGTGGCCAGTTCATGTTCTCCTATCCTTAAGCCTCTTGCTAGATCGGCTTCCAATGCCTCCCAATTTATTGCACCGGGGGTCTCTGGTTGCGGGGTGGTGTAGTACTCTGAATACATTGCTTGTTCACAAGCAAACAGTTGAAGCAGATGTGTCGGCTTTGGCGCGAAAATCTCCGAATGGTACTCCCAGAACCCTGATCTGAACATTTCTTCGAAGGTCTGTTTGTAGCAGGCGGGGAGGTATTTGATGCGTGCATGCCAAGCGTAAGCCACACGGATACTGGGGGTGGTGCTCATGTCATACACCAAGTCGTAATTTCCATTGCTAAACCCCGGAAGGCGTACCTGTGGTGCGGCTGCATTTCTAAAGGTCTTCAGCACCACTTGCATCATATCTAAG
Source organism: Ceratopteris richardii (assembly GCA_020310875.1). NCBI lineage: Eukaryota > Viridiplantae > Streptophyta > Polypodiopsida > Polypodiales > Pteridaceae > Ceratopteris > Ceratopteris richardii. The sequence continues at coordinate 12,017,554 of CM035428.1, forward strand.
ATTTTAAGCATCATTTGCGCTGCTACATCTTGCATGGGCTTCAAGCGCGGCATCCAGTGGCGAATGGTTCCCATCATATATGCTACCGATGGTGGTCCTTGTGGTGGCGCTATGTACGGGTAGTTCAGCCATTCGTTGCATTGCGCATTGTTCTGTACCTTGATATTAAATGCCTTCCACGACCTGCGGCGGGGGACTGGACCGTAGCATGGGTTGTACAGGAGGTGCAATGGCGCGTTGTTCCATGTGCGTAGCATTTCTGGATAAGTCTCTAAAAGTTTCTGCCGCCATGTTGGTTGACGAATCTTGCCTTTTCGCACCTCTGGAGGAAGGTCTTCGGGTTGAAATTGGGTCGCAAAAGTAGGAATCTGACCCGTGACTCTTTGTATTTCTGCATTATAATCAGCCAAGATAATATAATATGGCCTGTGCTGGAGTTCCGATGAGAGAATCAGGCGTCTCGATGACAAGTTCTTGAAGTAGGCTGATTGTAACACAGTCTCCTCTATGACCCTCATGGCCTGATTTTGCACTACGGTGCGCTCTTCATGCGAGGTCCCTATTTCCTCCACTTGTCGTAACCATGGCGGCCGTGGTGCCTCGAACGTGTCCTGCGCTTCTTCTGTTTGTTGGCCTCCTGGGAATGGTTGCGGATCATATTCTTCATCAAACGTTTGTTCCACAGGAATTTGCACAACTTCTTCGTCCGTGGGAGCCTCCGGAGGGGAAGATGGCCTCTCATATTGTAGTAGGCGTGTCTGCAATTCAGTTACCTGTTGCTGGAGATCTTTTATGGCCTCTACGTCAGAGGGGGTGGTTGTAGGGGCAGCTGTTGGGCCTTGTTGGTGTTCCTGCTTCAGTTGTCCTAGCTCCTCCGATAGCTTATCATGTGCTTCGAGTAGCATGGCATAATCTTCCAATATAATCTTGATATTATCGGGGGTCACCGCTTGAAACTTGGATGGGCTTATGGGTGCCCCCGGTGTGCTCTCAATAGCTGCCTCCAGGTTCTCTTGATTTTGTATTTGCAGACGTCTGTTCTCTTCCTGAGCAGCCGCAAGATGGCGTTTAAGTAGCGCCATATTTCGCTGAAGTTTTGAGTTGCGTTCCAGTTGTGTCCGTAGGTGACTTTCTACCACCTGCACTGCTTCCTGATCTACGTTCTGTAGCTGTACTTCCAATATATTATGGGCGTCTTGGAGGGTTTGGAACTGTGTGTGGAGGCGAGCATTCTCCTCTTCTAGTACCGCAAGGCGGAGCTGTAGTGTCGCTGAGTGCTCTTGCAGGCGTGCGTTTTGTTGCTGGAGCTGAATGTAATCTGTTCTTAAATTTGATATACAAGCCAACATGGTGTCCAATGCATTACCTATAGATGAGTGGGGGGTGTTTAATGTGGAAGATGCATGGGAAGGGAATTGGGGGAGGGAGACAGTGAATGATGTGTCTACGAAAGTTGTGTGTGTGGGTGAAATTGGTGGAGGGGGAATGGGAGGAGGTGAAACCGTGGGTGGAGGTGCCGTGGGTGGTGAAATGTCCATCCCTTCAGGAGTGGGTGTTAGTGTGGGGCCTGCCATATACACTGGTATGGTAGGTGGTGTGTGTGTGGAAGTGGTGAATAGATGTGAAGTGGGGTGGGGAGCTGAAAAGACAGGGAATGGTTGAGGGCCTGGTTGAAAAGCCCTAGCAAAGATGTCCTGGAGGGATTGTAGAAATGGAGAGAGGGATATCGGGGGTTGGGGTCGTAAATTTGAGGAGGGCTGAAAGGGTTGCGTAGTAGCAGGGAAGCCCATGAATGTGGATCTGGGGTCAGGATGACCGGTGGCTGAAGGCATTGGGGATGGTTGTCCTAGGGCAGGCTCGGGAATGGTTTCGGTGGGTGGTGTAGTGATGGGGTTTGCGTCAAAGACCGGGTTATCAATGGTAGAGAATAGGGTGGCACTGGATATCGGAGTACGGAAGGTGAAGGTGGGGTCGGTGGGTTGAGCAGTCGATGTGGTTTCCACTGTTTCTCTTCTTGGAGGTGATGGTGGGGGAGTGGATGGTAGTGGTTCGGTGGCGGGGTGCTGTTGACTAGCTGTTTGGGAGGTTGGTGTAGTAGTGGGCTCTTCTGCAACTGTAACGGGAATTTGGATATTTTTACCTGAGCGAGGTCGTGTCTGGAACCTTCGTGGGTCATATTGAACTGAAGGCCTCTGAATGGCAGTGCGCACAGCTTCTACAACTCCATATGTTTCTGCCATCAATAAGAGACCTTCCCTGTACTCTGAGTCAACTCCCGCTTCTTCCAACAACTCAGTCATAAGTACTCTGCTGCTCTGTTCAGTGAGTAACTGCTGCGATCGCACTCTTTCCATAATCTGATACAGCCTTCGGAGTTCTGCTGTATATGCTGGGGCTTCAGTGGTCTCTTCTTCATATGCTTCTTCTTCTTCCGGGTGTCCGTGTTGTTGGCTTTGCTGAGCGTCACTCCAATGGACATGTCTACCGTCTGTAGACTTTCTTCTTCTCCGTGAGGATGTGCCCTGCTCCTCTGCCTCTGAATAAAACTCCACATCAGAGAATTGTGTGCTTTGTAGGAATGCTTCGAAATCTTGGGGGTCCAGTCCTTCAGCCTCTCCAGTGGCAGCAAACTCGAATTCAGGTGTAACCGGAGGAGCCGATGGGGTGGGTTGTGTCGTAGTGTCAGATTCCGACCTGGGTATCCTAATGGTAAAAGGAGGTACAGTGCCTTCTCTTAATGGTGATGCCTCAGGAGTAGTCAGGACTTCCCTTGTCTGGACACACGGAATCGCGCCCCTCATGCGCTTGGACTGATGTGTGGATGTCTTGAGCCTTTTAAACATTTGTAATTGTGCCCAAGTTAAGGCACGCTCAATGGGGACATCATATGCCAAGCATCGGTAAATGATGCGTGTGAGTGCACAGCATCCGTTCACCACTAATTTCCTAGAAGCCCGTTTGTTCGCTTCATACAACTGATCTATAATCCACACTGGTAGCTTAATAGGTAGCGCACCTGCTTCCGCCAAGTAGAGAGCAAACCAGATCTTCTTGTGTGGTTGCGTGAATCGGTCTTGACCGGGGAAGGCGAAATGTTGCATGCACATGCGGAGAGGGATGGACACATTTGGGGTGAGGGCTGCCATGTCTTTCAGCTTCACTACTTTCCTGTCCTTCATGTTGTTGGGAACGAGAGCATCCTTTTCTGAGGGCACATGCGTGCCATGCATATTTAAAGCATCACTTACCAGCTCCACAGTAAGTTCAAACCTCTTCAACTCGTTGTTGCCCAGCAATGAGGGGAGAACAAATGATCCGGGTTGGTCCTTATCTTCATGAGCTTGTAATGTAGAGACCAGATAGTAACATCGGAGGAGGTCGGGTTTAGGTAGTGGGGCTTCAAAATATTCCGCCAACCCTGCTCGTTGCCATATGGTCTGTAGATCTTCGGTGTTCTGTAAAGTCTCGAACTCCTTGGAGAAAAATTGGAATCGCACCCATGATCTGTCATACTCGCATTTAGACTCCCAGATATACTTGGCCTCACCTAATGGACCGGGCATGCCATTGAACCAATGAGAATTCGCATGAACTCTTTCCGTGATTCCTGTAGGGGGATCTGGCACCGGGAGTTGTTGGAGGTGTTGCATCTCCACTGGTCGTTCAGTCGGGGGCACATCCACAGGTAGGCTATCCACATCAATCCCTGCAGTGAGTATCCCTACTTGTGAGCCCGAACCTGTCGCTTCTGCCATTTTTCTTCTTGCTTCCTGATTCTGTGAGAATATAGAATCATGTGTTAACATCGTAATGGACAAAATAAATCCGTTGTTGTCCCCGTTACAACATTAACATGAGGTAGATGGTGAGTTAGTGGTTAGTAAGTGCACGAAGACAGTGAGTGTAGTTAACGTTTGTGTATTCCTAGGAGACTAATGCCGTTAGTAAGTGGGGTGAATTTACAAATCGGGGTCGGGGGGTTTATTACAGATCTTAGACTGCCAAATGCAGTGGATGGGCTTTGCTTTCGGTTTCGTAGAGACTCCAGAGAGCTGTGTCGATGTCGCTGTTTGGGAGTGGGGCCTTTTAGGGACCCACTTATAAGTGATTACATGCATGCTCATGGGTCTTGGTGTGTTCCTAAGTGTTGAGCACGAGGGAATACTGGTTGTACTCGTAGATGGGTTATGCTGCATAGGATGTGGCCTTGGTGTAACTACTTGTGCCCTCAAGCAAGCCTTAGGCACCCAAATTTGTCTAGATTGTGGGCTTGCCTTCATCGACTTCTTGGGCACCCAAATAGATTTTACTTTAGCAGAAGAATTTCTGACAGACTTCTTATTAGCGTCGTGTTGTTGGTTACTAATAAGAGGCTTTGCCCGTGTAGTTGACGGTGGTGCACCCGGTCGTTCGCCTTTCCGCACCCACACCTGGTTTATTTTCTGGGACATTCTGCTGCGCAGGTACTTTTGATCTCGGACATAGGTAGTACTCGGCTTCTTCTGCTTGTGATCCGCCTTTGGTTGCTGCCTCCTTCGGGCCTTTGGAAAAGAAGGGAGATCCGTTGCATCCCTGGCTCCTTTTTTGCAAATGTCATTCCTCTGCAACACAGGGTTTTGAACAAGAACAGCATGGTCATCTTTATGTGTACCCCTGGAAGGACCAGGAGTCTGTGCCTTTCCTAGTTCCTTGAGTGCTCCATTGTCTAATTCTACTGTAACTCGACTATGATTGACCCAAACCTGGAGAAGTCCACTTCTTAGGTTTAAGTTAATTGCTTGGTCATAGATCCAATCTTGACCCAAGACTAGAGGTTCAGTGAGATCATCATCTTGACATACCAGTACTTTAACTGTCATTGCCTCATCATGAATGTAAAGGGGAAGTTCCGCCTCGCCCATGCAAGGGGTTTCCACTCCTCCCAATCCTATGAGATATGCTTCCACAGGGTGGACAGTTAATTGTAATTCTTGGCAGTAAGACAATTTAACCACACTAGTGGCTGCTCCTGAGTCAATCAAGGCTCTTATGGTCCTTGCACTCTTTCCTTGTCCTATATCTAAGGTTACGAAAGGACGTCTATCAATTATCCTATGCGAGCTTGTTCCTGCGACTTCACACATGGCCATAGGAAATCCTTGGTCTGCATAGTCATTCGCTCCAGGCTGATCTCTACCTTGCCTTCGTAATTTCATCCTTCTGATGCGTTCTAAAGCTTCAGCTTGAGCTTCTTCTCGAACTCGCTTTTCTTCCTCTTTGCGTTTCTTAGCAGTGTTGAGTCGACTGAGCATTTCCTCCGTGAGGGGTTCCTGATACAACTTGACTCTGCAACCGCTAATATAATTTGGGAGAACATCACCTTCTAATGTGGCCAATTGTACTGCTCCGCTCGTGGAGATCCTATTGATGATCATAGGTCCGTAGCCTCTCTTTTCTAGCTTCCTCGCGTGTTGTTTTAGTGTATAGACTAAGACTAGATCTCCTGCTTTCAAGCCCTTATCCTTCACATGGGCATCGAAATATGCCTTCTGTCTCTTCTTGGCTGCATATATCCCTGCAGCGGCTCTCAGTCTTGTTTCTCCTAATCGTTCAAGGTCAAAAATCCTAGAGGAGAGCTCATGACCTGTCCATTCGTACTCTTGTGCTACTCTCAATGTAGGGATCAGGAAGTCCAAGGGTAGCACAGCATTTTGGCCAAATACCATCTGAAAGGGGGTGGCTTGGAGTACCGTTTTGTAGGCAACTCGGTATGCCCAAACAGCATGGTGTAGCTGTTTGTCCCAATCAGAGCGTTTAGTGTTCACTAATTTCGTCAGTACATTGCATAAAATCTTATTAGTGCTCTCAGCTTGTCCATTAGCTTGAGGGTGATAAGGGGCAGACTTCTTGTGTATTACCAAGAATTCTTGGAGTAGATTTTCAATCACTTCGTTCAAGAAATGAGTGCCTCTATCACTTACAAGCTCTATGGGTAGCCCATATCTCGTGAATACATTCTCAAACAAGAATTTGGCAGTTGTTTGAGCATCGTTCTTGGTTGTAGCTTTTACCTCAACCCACTTGGTGAGATAATCTGTTGCCACAATGATGTATTCCGCATGAGAACCCTTAGCTGGGGGATTAATAGGACCTACGAAGTCTATTCCCCACTTAGAGAATGCACGTCCTCCCATCATAGGTTTCAGTGGCATCTCATCTTTGCGTATAGGATACTGAGTCCTCTGACAGACATCACACCGTTTCACATAGGTATGTGCATCCATGTGAAGGGTAGGCCACCAGAAGCCCGCAAATAATATCGCCTTGATCACCCGATCTGGTCCAAAGTGTCCTCCTGCTACACCTTGGTGAGCAGTTTCCAAGATCTTAAGATATTCACTCTCATGGACACACAATCTCAGGTAACCATCCTTACCGCGTTTGTATAGATTATCACCAATGAGTGAGTAATCCTGGGCATCTTGTTCTAAACTCCTTTTCCTAGCTAGAGTCATGTCTGGAGGGAATGTGTTTGTTCTCAAGAATGATACTAGAGGTTCACTCCAATCTGGCACAATGGATACTTGATAAAGAGTGGCATGTTCCACTGGTGGTTTAGTGCAACAGATTGGGCATTCCTTGCACAACTTTTGGACATCCGCTTCCATGGTTGGCCAGTGCACTCCGAATCTCTTTAGAGTCTGTAAAGTTCGTTGTTTTGAATGGTGTTGCTCTAGTGCACCTACATGTGCTAATTGCAACCATTTAGCGTACTCATCCTCTTCTACGCAACAAGCCAAGATCCCTTGATCTGTATGCTTGTACATGCTTCCTGCCATGATGTGGTATTTTTGGGCTTTTATGATCTCTCTATTCCGTGTGTTCACCACTGGATGATTAGGCCCGTATGTCAATACTGGTACTATTGGCTTGGCCCACTGCGGTATAACTTCCAAATTAAACAAGTAAGCATCAGGAAGGTCATCTGACACTCCTTGTGGGGCTTCTCCCGATGTGAGTCTAGAGAGATGGTCTGCTCGTAAATGAGTCCTACCTTTCCTTACCACAACCTCGAAGTCGTATTCCATTAGTAAGAGAAACCATCTCACTAATCTTCCTGTATTGCATGGCTTATTTACGAGATATAGTAAAGCCTGATGGTCAGTAAAAAATTTAAACTTATTTGCAAGCAAATAGTGTCTAAATTTCTTGACTGCATATACCATGCCTAATCCTTCTCGCTCTGTAGTGGTGTAATTCCGTTCAGCCGCATTCAACTGTCTACTGGCATAGGCAATTGGAAGATCCATACTACCTTCACCAGTAGGTTGTGCAAGCACACATCCAATAGCATAATTGGATGCATCCACGTGAACATGGAATGGCTTATTCCAATCTGGCGTGGTCAAGATTGGTGCTGAACATAATCTTCGTTTAAGTTCTTGGAAGGAATTCTCACATTCATCCGTCCACTCAAAGTTTGTCAAGAGTCCGTACATGGGCTTTGCTATGACAGCATACATGTGGATGAAACGTCGGTAATAACCACAGTGCCCCATGAAAGCTTGTACTTCCTTGACATTCTTTGGCCTAGGTAGCTCTGCTATGGCTCTCACTTTTTCTTCATCGGTAGATATGCCATTCTTTGACACTATGTGTCCTAGAATCTTGCCTTGCCTGACCATAAAAACGCACTTTTCTGGGTTCAGGCAGACTTGATATTCTCTACATTTGTCAAAGATTTGTCTGAGTTCAGGGATATGGGTTTGTCTAATGTTGGAATGAGCACAAAGATCATCAACATAGACTTCTAAACTCTTCCTTAGGAACTCCTTAAACACATGGCACATCAGTCTCTGGAAGGTAGCTGGTGCGTTGGTAAGCCCAAATGGCATTACTCTAAAAGCAAAAATGCCCCATTCTGTGGCAAAGGCTGTCTTATGCTGATCCTCTGGAGCTATGGCTACTTGATTGTAGCCCGAAAATCCATCAAGGAAGCTGTACACTTCCTTGCCTGCCACTCTTTCTAAGAGATGCTCTGTGATGGGAAGCGGATAGTTATCTCGAATCGTGGCGGCATTAACCTTTTTCAAGTTAATGCACACACGCAGCTTGCCATTCTTCTTGGGCACCACTACGATGGGGGATACCCATTCGGTGTGCTCAATTTCGTAGATAAATCCAGCTTCAACCAGTCTATCTATCTCTTCCTTGATCTTAGCAGCGTAATTATCATTATATGTATAAGGCTTTTGCTTAGAGGGTTTAGCATCTGAAGTCATGGGAATGGTGTGTGAGCATATGTCAGGGTCAACACCTTTCAAATCCTTGTAACTCCAAGCGAATACATCTCTGTATTCTCTTAGCAAGGCAATCAACTCTTGCTCTTCGTCTTCTGTCAAGTCATGGCCTATATACGTGCATCTCTCCTCTCCTTCTTCTATGGCCACTACTATTTTCTTGGTGGTTTCTTTGTTATCATAGGCCTCTCCTGATTGTGCCTCCCGTTTAGGCATTCTTATCATGACTCTCCTGTCATCTATCTCATATTTCTTAAAATTTTCTGGGACCTCAAACAAAGATTCTTCCTCTTCTGGTGAGGCTTCTCTCTTCTTTCGTTTCTTTCCTTCTTCCTTCGGGGTCACATGTGTTGCTAATCTTACATCATTTGTAACCTCTCCGTGCCTCTGGGGTTGAAATTCTACTTCATGGAAGTATTCTTCATCTGATGCAAATGGTGGATCCATAATGATTGACTCTAGATCGGAGTCACTTGCATCCTCAAATGCATCAAGGCTAGGTTCGCATTCTTCTAGAACTGCCTCTCCCATGATTGGCTCTATGGAGAAGACTGAAATGTCATAGCCATCCTCATCACAGTGAGGTGTCCATTGTTCTTCATTGATGGCTACGTCCATTGTTGCTAAAATTTCTGCCCAACCGTGAGGTTCAAATTCTTCGTCTGGAAAAACTACAGGTGCATAGGCTGGGTCTTGGATTGATCTATGGGTTTCTTTCGCACCTATCTCTCTAGCTTTCTCTCTTTTCTCTTCTTCTACTGCCACCTTGCACATCCACAAGTGAGTATCTTCATGCATCCATGAGGATCCCGACCCTATGGAATGCACCGATTCTGTATCATCTTTGGCTCTATGGATGGGATTCCATTGGATAGGAGGGACATCTCTATGAGAATAATCCTTGAGATTGACTTTGGTTGTAACGCCCAAGTGTTGCAAATACAAGGAGTTGGTTCCCCAATCCTGTACCACTTGCAACTGTCGCATAAATGGTCTTCCTAAAATCATCTCATAAGCATGATTTTTGCTGAAGTCGCATATAGCAAAGCTATGCTCAAACTCAACACCACAAGTGGTGAGAGTTATCCCTTCCAGCAATCCTAGGGGTCTCTCAATATGACCATCGGCCATCTGCAATTTCATTCTTGTTGGCCTGAGTGCTGGCTTGCCCCAACGCTTCCAAAGGGAAGTAGTGGCAATTGCAACTCCTGCACCTGAGTCTAAAATTGCCTTGGTGGTGTACTCTTGGTAGGTGATGGGAAGATAGGTGTTCCCTTCTTCGCCTTCACACATATCCCCTATCTTATCCAAGGGAATTTCTGGCACTGTCCTATGGGATCCTACCTGGGAACGAGGTTTTGCTATCTCTGGTACTTGTTTGGCTACATGTTTCCATAATTCAGGTCTAACCTTGAGTAGCTCTTCTAACTTGAGATTACACTGCACATTAGTGTTCCTCACTACCTCTGTGTTCCTAGGAATGACTGAGTCGTCGTTCCTTACCATGACTGTGGGTGCTCTCATACATGTGGACTTTGCTTCCCATGGGCCTGTGAAGTGGGGTAGCTCTTGTATGGAATTCGACTCAAAGTCTAATCTCTCGTGAGACTGAACACTCTCATGCTCCCCGTAAATAGATGGGATGTCTTGTGGGAATTGGTCGTGTGCATCGTCCACAAGTTCAAAAGGAGGGGCGACCTCGCTTTCGTTATCCCATTTGTCTTCTTGAATCTCTCGTAGGAAGTCTGGTGCAAACCGATTCATAGAAGAAGAAGTGTCTGGCTCCGTGGAATTGGGCGCATAAGCAACCTGTGAAGGAGGGCTGATTCTATTGTTGACTCTCTCCTCGTTCTCGCAAATGGCTGGAGCACAAGCTTCTTGGGGAGGATTACTTATTCTATTACTTTTCCGAACAGGCTCACACATTCCCTGAGAAGGAATGTAGGCAACCTGTGGAGGTACTTGGGCTTTCGAGGGAGGCTCATCTGCCTTTTGGGGGGGAAGATAAGCTTCTTGAGGAGGCCCACGGGCTTCCTGAAGAGGCTGGCTTACCCGTTCTCTTGTCCTTTCCTTTCTTTGAGGGGCAGGTTCCTTCTCTGACTGAGCTATTGGCCTCTCTATTCTTTCTAAGGAGGGGAAGTTGTAAGGTTTATTGGAATTGGCCACATAAACTTCCGATGGGGGATGGTTCCTGTTTTTGCTTGCTTTTTCTTGGTCTTGATTTTTTTCTTCCTTGTCAGATCTTGCAATTATCCTCTCTAACTTCTCTAGGAATCCATCCAAGTGTAATTGCGTTTTGGCTGAGCCTGAGTAATTGAAAAGGCGACTGGCTTCAAACATAGTCTGAGCCAATGCGACCATTTTCGCGCATAGTTTGGTTCTTTCTATCTCTAGGTCAGCTCTAGGATAGCACTTGTCATGATCCGTGACGTTTGGCCCTTCTTGGATTCTGGCCTGATATGCCTTAAGCATCATGTCTATGTCTTCGGGAGTGGGATCAGCTAATACTGATCCTGTTTGGGGTGGTGGGTGGGTTGCGTGGGCTGTCTTAGAGGGTGAAGGGATGGAGGGTGATGGGGATGGTAGCGGTGGGAATGTGTGAGAGTGCGGTTGAGACGTGATCTCTATGATTTTAGCCTTGGTTTCTCGTAGACTTTCCTCAAGTTCACTCATCTTCTTTGCCCATTGCCTTTTCATGCGTTCGCGGCTATCTTTCCAAGCTCTTGTTCTCTTTTTATTTTGGCTCTCAGTATCGATATCATCTAGGCTCTTTTCCTGGCCTACCCCTTGGTTTTGCTACAATGCCTGAGCCCTAGTGACTACCTGTACTGGTGCAGTGGAAGTGACGCTTCCTGAGGAGTCTACCACTAACCCAACAACGTTGATAGGGGTGATTTTTGGCATGCTATTGGGGTTCTTAGGGCAATCTCGTAAGAGATGCTCTTTTCCGCAATCTTGGCAGAAGCCTTGGATCGTCACCGGCTGGGTTTGCGTAGGTGGAGGCAAGGGACAATCACGAATGAGGTGATCTCCTTGGCATCTGTAGCACGGTCCTCTAGGAAATGGTGGTCGTACTTGCCTAGGTTGAGGTCTAGGGTTGGGGTTTGTATACATGATGTTCGTGTAATCTGACTCCCAACTAGGTTCGTTCGACTCCTCACTATAGTAGGACTCACCATGTTCTGGAGACTGCATGTAGTAAGCCTGGGGGCTATCCACATGGGTAGAATCAAAGCTATGATCACTTGGGTCATTTTCAGAGATCAAGGATGTTACAGGGACTATAGCTCTATTCAGGTTTTCTTCTGCAACAGCATACTTTACCGGAATCACATTAGCTGGGGCTGGGGTTTGTTGTGCTAGCACAGGCTGAGGCCTTTGTTGGTTTTGATATTGAGGTTGGAAATTTTGTTGTGGCCTGCCATATGGTTGTGGAGGGTACTGGTTCTGGTATCTGCCTTGTTGGTAGGGCTGAGGGTATGGTTGCCTAACCGCCTGCTTGTTGTATGGGCAATCTTGTGCGGTGTGGTTGGTGTATCTCCGTTCTATGGTGCAGTACTGGCTACTAGGGTTTACTTGGGGTTGAGCCATAATGGGACAGACGTTCGCCATATGGTCACCACCGCATGTATAGCACCTTTTTATAGGAGCAAACCTTGGAATTTGTTTGCTAGTTACTCCTAATTTCTGGGCCACTTTCTCTGCGAGTTCCTCAATTGATGTGGATTGCGTGGAAGAGTGACTAGATGCACCATCTGAATCTTTATAGATTTTGGAAAGCTCTAGTTCTTCTCCTAGGTTATCTTCAATGTCAATGCACATGCGTACACACTCTTCTATAGTCCTAGGGTCCTTCAGATACACATAGGATCTCAATTTCGTACTCAGCAATCCATCAAGGAATAAGGCTACTTGTTTGGCAGATGTGGGTAGTTCCGAAATAGGGCACCTTTCAAGATATTGTCTAAATCTTCTTCCGGCCAATCTGACAGTCTCTTGGGGGGTCTGTTTGAAGCTGTGAATCAATGAGGAGGTATTGTGTCTTATGCCACTCTTAGAGAACTCTACAATGAATGCCTCTAGGAGTTGGTCTATGCACCTGAACTGACGCTCATCTAATGGCTGAAACCATGTAAGTGCCGTGTTCCTAAGGGTTAGACCGAAGGCATTGTATTGCGTGAATAGATCCTCAACTTGTTCGGCTCTTAAGACTTGCTTGAACTCCGCCACATGATCATAGGGGTCTCCTGTGCCGTCAAAGTAATTCTTCATGGACTTAACTAGCTGGGTGGGTCTCAAAGTTCTTGTGTGCTCTCTAGGTCTCGGCAGAGGGAATCCATCTACATTTCTTTGGTTCCTGTGGGCTCTATGCATCTCGGGTTCTACCCTATTCGTCTCGGTTCTCGTTCTTTCTCTGCCCACTGGGTTGGCAAAACTTACTTCTGGTCTGTCTTTACTTCTGTCTCTTTGCATACTATGAGCCTGGGATGTTCCAGCTCCAGGGTGACCATAGGATATATTTGATCTTGGCTGGGGGAAAATGAATTCGCCCTTCCAAGTGTAAGCATGCCTATCATTTTCTGTCACCACAAAGATCCTCTCCGAAGTGTGGTCTAAGTAGGTCACTCTACCTGGGCTATCTGGATCCTTAAACTCATAGATCATGATTGTTCCTATATCAATTGGGTGATCCGGTTTATATCTCCAGAAGGCTTCGTCAGTTTCTCGATTGAGAAGCAAATCTATGCACTTGTTATCTTGGGGGACCCACTCAGGCGAGATAATCCTAGTGAGAACTGATTTACCTCGAGGGGTTCTAGGTTCCACTCCCATGTTTCCTTGTTCCAAGTCACCTAAGTCCGCTTCTGAAATTACATTTCCAAATTCATCTGCCCTATCTGGATGACTGGTGACTACGTATATGGTTCCTTCCTTGTCCAGGTATGCACCGTTTTCAAACTTGACAGCTGGGTGCTCTAGTCCTATGGATTGGTCAGGGTTTTTAATCTGGACCACAGATCTTCCTAGGCCGTCCTCATAGATGCTAGCACCTAATCGGTTGGTCCTAAGGTATTCCAACTGTGTTTTGTAAGGGCCTTCTACCCTGTACAAGTAAGGCACACCTGAACTTCCCGTAGGCCTGTCCATGCCTTGAGACATCTCTGACTCACTGGTATCAGAGCTAGGGTAATGAGAGTGGCGACTCAACTGCTGGGCCCAGGACCTAGCAGTGTGGTTGACACTAGCCTCTGAAGACCTAAGGCTTTGTCTCTCTCTTACTAGGTGTCGTCCTGATCTAAGGTTCATATGCCTAACTGATTAGCCCAAATTTTTGCCCAGAGTACAACCTCGTTGCCGATCAATTGGTACCAGTCACTTGATTCTTTTTAGTTATTCCTCGTGTTTAAAGTCTTGTCTGTTATTACGTCGTCAGGAATACTTAAATGTTCTTCGTACTTTCAGGTTGATCGTTCCACGTTAGGTTCTTTCCTTTATGTTGTCGACAGTACAGAGATTAAGTTTTTAGCTTGAACTTGAGTTTTTAGGTAGTCTTCAACTTGATAGTGGCCTATCGTCGCCCTGACTTACTCCTACTTCTAATCGCTCTTAGTCTAGGCTAGGAATTGACGAAGAGGAGTTGAGAATATTCCGACCTTTCTTGCCGAACCTTGCTCTTTAGTGCTCGAGAAGTTGATTCTCAAGCTTGTGCAAACCCTTGCTTGGACGCTCTCAATTGCTTCTCAATAGACCTGCATAAGTCCCAAGATTAGCTCCAAGTAGACCTTTCAATTGACAGACAATTCATTTCAGACACTTTTTTAATGACCCTTGTTCCCCCTTTTGTATTGCTAAAAATTTCCAATAGAGCTCCCTTGGTGTTTCTACCCCTCTGTGTGTCAACTTCCAAATGTCCTATCTGAAAATCAAGGCGATATTCTTATAAAAAACAGTTGAGGGCGTGTAGTATATGTCACGAGCTTTCTGACAAGCCCTAGAGCTCAGAAAATGGGTTTCGTATGAAAAAGTTATGACCGTTCAGGGTTTAGGGGGTTAACTAGACAAACAGATCCTCTCAGGGGTTTTAATGCATTTTCTAAGGCCTTTGTAAGTATATGAGTACTTGAGAGTGCAAATATGCCCAAAATTTAGCCTATATTTCCAAAAATTCACACCTTAATTTTTTGCCGAAAATGCCTGTCTATCGCGATAGACGGTGTCTGTCGCGATAGACACAATCTATCGTGGGGGCTGTCTGTCGCGATAGACGGTGTCTGTCGCAATAGACGGTGTCTATCGTGGATTTCTGTCTGTCGCGATAGACGGTGTCTGTCGCGATAGACGGTATCTGTCGCGGATTTCTGTCTGTCGCGATAGATGGTGTCTGTCGCGATAGACGGTGTCTGTCGTGAAATTCTGTCTGTCGCGATAGATGGTGTCTGTCGCGATAGACGGTGTCTGTCGTGAAATTCTGTCTGTCGCGATAGACGGTGTCTGTCGCGATAGACGGTGTCTATCGTGGATTTCTGTCTGTCGCGATAGACGGTGTCTGTCGCGGATTTCTGTCTGTCGCGATAGACGGTGTCTGTCGCGATAGACAGTGTCTGTCGCGATAGACAGAAAAAATGCAAATTTTTGAAAAACTTCTAGTGATCTAGAGTGCCCTCAAGGTGTAGGTTACAGTGATAAACATGCATTCACAAAATGTTAAGATTTTCTGTCTGTCGCGATAGACAGAGGCTGTCGTCCCGGGACCTGTGCAGAGCCTGTCGTACCTGCGCACACTGCTGGGGATGATGGTACAGCAAAAACCTGCAAAATAGCTCAGAAAACATGCAAAAACAGCACATGCAAGTTCGCTCTCTCGCTCTCTCTCACAAGTGAAATGAGGGAAATGAGGTGGAGATGGGGAGATAGTCAAAACTGAAATTTTCGCGATGATGGAGATGGGCGTGGGAGATGGTGATGATGATGATGAAGATGGTGAAGAAAGTAAAAGAAAACCGATGAGAGTGAAGAAAATACCTACAACTCCAACGCGTCAACTCTACGTCTTACCATCACACGCTCGTCCTCAAAGCTCGATCCCCGGCAACGGCGCCAAAATTTGGTGTAGCTCAATGATGAGTAGCACCTCCTTTAATGTCAATCCGGGAAGACGTGAGGATGGTATGAAGACCTCGAGCAAGTGGCGGCACAAGTGCGTGAGTGAGAAGCACACAAGCATGCACACACATACACACACACGCGCACACACGGCAAGACAAAGAGAGAGAATCAATGGAGTTCTTTAGATTACTTTCACAAGCTCTTACAAGTTGTTTCAATTACAATCTAACCTCAAAAATGAGCTCTCTAGCTCTTTTTATAGTTTTTGACTAGCTTTTGGCCCTGTCCAGACCTAGTGTCCGGCCTAGTTAAAAATTAGGTTCGAGGG
The DNA here is from genome assembly GCA_020310875.1 of Ceratopteris richardii. Lineage (NCBI taxonomy): Eukaryota > Viridiplantae > Streptophyta > Polypodiopsida > Polypodiales > Pteridaceae > Ceratopteris > Ceratopteris richardii. The sequence continues at coordinate 12,033,268 of CM035428.1, forward strand.
CTTATTTGAGGGCTCAAACGAAGTCTAAAAATTATGAAATTTGGTACGATGGTACTTCTAATACTCCTCAAGCTCGAGGACTCCTCGGCTTGCACAAAATGGAGTCTAATCTACCAAAAACGGGATTTACAATGTTTGTGTAGTGATTAAAATCACTTGGGTTGTACATAATCTATGGGAAAAAATGATCTGGCCTTGTTGCCGTATTGTGCATGACTCCTTTATTGCTTTGTATGCCAACATGTACCCAACAAAAATACATTTTACTGCCTTATGATCCAATTTTCTGCGATGTTGTTCAGGCACTAATGCATATGCCAAACAACCAAAAACACGCAGATGAGCAACAGATGGCTTGCGGTCATGCCAAGCCTCATATGGAGTGATAGACTGCAACGCTTTGGTGGGACACCTGTTCAGTACATATGCTGCACACATGACAGCCTCAAGCCAGAAACTATGTGGTAAAGCCTGACTTTTGACCATGCACCTCGCCATCTCCATGAGTGACCTGTTCTTTCGTTCAGCAACTCCATTCTGTTGAGGTGTATACGGCACTGTACACTAGTGTTTTATCCCACGTTCAGCCAGAAATGCATTAAAATTTGAAGACATATATTCCACCCCTCGATCAGAACGGAGGGTGCCCATTTTACATGCTGACAGATTTTCAGCCAAAACCAAAAACTGTTTGAAGCACATGAACACTTCGGACTTTGCTTTGAGTGGATATACCCATGCATGCCTGGAAAAATCATCAATGAAAGTCACGAAGTAAAGGTAATTTCCAAAAGAGGGTGTCTGCATAGGACCACAGACATCACTATGTACAAGCTGCAATTTCTGCATAGCCCGAACTGAACCATCTTTTGGAAAGGAAGAACGCTGCATTTTGCCCAAAATACAGCCTTCAAAAACATGTTTTCCAGGTGCCTCAAGTTTGGGCAAAGAGGACACCATTGCAGATTTCTGTAGGCGTAACAAACTAGCAAAATTCAGATGACCAAAGCGTGCATGCCAAAGCTTTGCATTTGACATAGCCTGAGAATCATGAACTGCACATGCCGAATCATTCAGAGATCTTTCATAGTCTATGAGCTTATACAGCCCACGACATAAAATGCCAGAAGCAATAATCACATCGCCATTTGAGAGATCATGGACTGTACACCTGTCATCAACGAATTTCACAACCAAGCCCATCTTGGCTAATGCAGAAACTGATAACAGGTTCTTTTTGATCCCTGGCACAAATAAAGCATCTGACAAAGTGAAAGAACTACCATCAGCAGTAGTCAAAATGATCTTACGAACTCCCATAACAAGCTAAGAGGAGTTATTGGCGCATGTGACAGTATTCCCTGTAGGGGCAGGCTCGAGTGAAGAGAAGAAACTGCGCTGCGAGGTAATATGTTTGGTCGCCCCACTGTCAAAGTACCAAACATCTGAGTCTACTACAGACATGCACTGATCATGAGAAGATGGGTCAAAACTGCAGACAGTAGTAAACGCCCATTCTTCTTCCTGCACAAGATTTGCAGACTCTGTTTTTGGTGTAGAGGCCTCTGCAACAACCATTCCAGCCTCTTTCTTCTTTGCCTCTTTAGCAGCCAGTTTTGGACAGTTCTTTATAATATGATCATTTCCTTTACAGTACTTGCAGAACAATTTCTGCTTTTCTGATTTCTTCTCATCTTTATCCTGGTTCTTCGATTGTGCAGCATTTGCAGATTTCTGCTTACTAGTAGAAGAGCTCCATTTTCCTTTGCCCTTCTGACTAGCCAGGAAAGCTTGATCTGCAACACGCATAATGGACCTGTTCTGCCTGGACTGATCTTCCTGCAGCAGAACAGAGACTAATTCCTCAAATGACAAGGCATTCGGATTGCCTTTCATCATCAATCAAAGAGTAGAGGCAAAACTCTGATATGAATCAGGAAGGCCATTCAGAACGGTCTGCACAAGTGAGCTATCTGGTATTACCTCATCAGCAAAAATCAATTGTTCCTTCAGGTCTTTGATCTTTGTAAGAAAACTGTCCATCGAATCACCTTCATTCATGTGCTCACTCTCCAACTGTTTTCGGAGGTAAGCAACACGAGCCTCATTCCTAGCCTGGTACAAAGTGGTAAGTGTATCCCAAGCATCCTTTGCTGTTCTGCAAGAGCGAATGTGAGGAATAATGGCACGTTTGACAGACAAAGCTATCAATGCATGTGCCTGGGCATCTCTGCCATCCCAACGAATCTGCTCTGCAGTAGGTGCAACAGAAACAGCAGCACGAACAGGAATCTGCGGAATATCATCTTCTACACCATCTTCATCAGCTCCAACACCTGTATTTGCAGTACCTGTCGTTACAGGTGTAACAGGACGTCTTTCAACACCCTGCACAATGTTCCACAATCCTTTTGCAACCAGTACATGTCGCATCATATAAGCCCATAAAGGGTAGTTGGTACCATCCAACTTATCCTCAACAGCCAACATACGGAATACATCACTGCTTTCAGCCATGGCCGGTGACTAAAATACCTTGATGCAAAAAATTGACTGTATCTCAAAAAGTTGAACAGAACTACCCAGACGAGTTCTGCTAGACCTGTAGCAGACTTAGAGACGCTTAAACTGGCGAACAGAAACTGGTATATACCTTTGGCACAAAAGGACGAAATAGCCTGCACAAGCACTGCGATAGTGCGTTCGGAGTATGCTCACCAAATTTTGTGCGAATCTGAGACTGCAAACGGAGGAGTGTCGACGGCACCCTAGAAGAAGCAACGACCTGCTCTGATACCAATTGTTGGAGTTAAACGTCTGCGGAAGCACGCGAACAGCACAAGGAAGAAGAAGAAGCTTGGAGCACAACACACAAGACTGAATGTATTACTAGAGAATGTACAAAGATAAGTAGCCCATTAGGGCAATAGGCGTATATACAAGCCGGGGGAAAAAAACCTCCTAAAGAGGGAAAAAAGTGCCCCGGCGGTCCTAGAGTGTTCACACACATCACTACCTAAATATATCAACAGTGTCCCCTTTACAACATTAACATGATGAACTATGATGTAGTTAGTAGGTTAGTTAGTGCTCGTGTGGTTGTGAGTGCGAAGTGTGGTTAGCGGATGCAGGGTTCCTATGTGCTAATTGGCGTGGTGAGGTGCAGCGCGGATATAGTTAGTAACCGAATGTGGCTTTACAATGTGATCAGGTGGTTTATTACAAGATTTGGGCTGCCAAACACAGTGGATGGCTTTCTCTTTTGATTTTGTGGAGACTCTTGAGGGCTTTATAAGAATGTCTACTTGGAAATGAGGCTTTTTAGGGACCCATTTACAAGTGATTCTGCTCATGCTCATGGACGCATATGTGTTTGTGCATGTTGAATAAGAGTGGGTATCAACTATTCGAGTGAGTGAATCATGTTGTACATTGTGTGGTTTATGTGTGGCTATTTGAGCCCGCAAGCAAGCCTTGGGCACCCAAATTTATCTTGATTGTGGGTCAGCCTTCATTGACTTCTTGGGTACCCAGATAGACTTTACTTTCATAGAAGAATTTTTGAAAGACTTCTTATTAGTGTCCTGTTGCTGATCACTAGTATGATGTTTAGTTAGTCGTTGTAACTTGACCACAACAGGATGCTCGCCTTTCTATACCCATACTTGTTTCAGTGGATGAGACACCTTGCTTCATACTTTCCTTTGGCTTCGAGCATAGGTCGTCTGCTCCTTCTGCATTTGGTACTCCTTTGGTTGTTGTGTCTTTATCACTTTTGGAAAAGAAGGGAGTTCCATCATATCCTTGACTTCTTTGTTGAGAAAACCATCCCTATGCATCACATAGTTTCGGACAAGAATAGCATCATCATCACCCTGTGCTTCTTCTCGAATTCGTTTTTCTTCTTCCTTACATTTCTTGGTAGTTGTTGTATAACTATGGGTCAAAGTGGCCAAAGACATGGGTTTAGAGGGTCCAAAACCACTTAGAGAACCCTTGGATTCTATTGGGAAACCCTTGGGAAAGTGTCTCCAAGAGTGTGGTTTGAACCCTTGAGTTATTTGGATTTATTTACTCCCAATTGAAGGGTTTTGACCCTTAGGATTGATATTTCCTAAGGGTATGGTATTTAACCCTTAGGGAGGTCTCTCAAGCCTTGAGACTTGTACGTACAAGCTTGGGAGAAGTCCTTTTAAGAATCCATGTGAAGGCCATGTGATTTCCAAGGTTAGAAGGCCTTGGATTAGAATCCATGTGGAGAGGACACTTGGCAAGCTCTCCTCACATTTCCCCCCTTGGCCTTGAGGTATATATATGGGTGGAGTTGGTTGGGTGGATACAGTGCTCTCTCTTTACCTTGGTGGTCTTGCTAGGTAGTTAGTCTTTATTAGTTTTGTTGTTTCACAACATTGGTATCAAGAGCCAAGCTGATAGTCTCACTAGATATTGACTCCATGCCCTTGCGAGCATTCTCTCTATGAGAGTACGTTCAAAGTCCTTCTCAAGGGTGCTTTTCGAGAGCCTTTTACGTGAGCAAAATTCATGCCATGTGACCCTCCTTCCGTGGAGCAGAGGGCCGATGTCACACCCATCAGGGTACGTATAATTACGGCCGACCGACTTCAAGACTGGATGCCCAGCGGGCCACGCACACTCTTCAAGTGTGGACACGAGGCTGAGCGCCTGTTGGAAGCTTTAGTCTTCCGTGGGCTGCTGTTGTATAAGAAAGTACGCATGCTTTTAGATTTATAGAGCACTCTAGGAGTCTTTACTTGATCTATGGGATTAGACAGCCACCATCTGAGCGTAGAGCGGAGCTCACGCACTGGGGTACTGTTTTGAAAGACATATGGTTCCACGAGAGAGTTGAGGAAGGCCAAAGAACATGATTTATTATCTCATGGAGGAGAAAAGGATCCTGATCACTACACTTCAAGCCCAACTCTTGGGATGAAGGATAAAGTAAAATCATGAGCCTTGACGGAAGGAGGGCTCTTTTGTCATTTGCAACATCAACAAAGCAAAGTCTTCAAGCATTGATGAAAGCTAAGTATTGTGTCTTTTTATTTGCATATATTGACGTTATCAATACATTATATGATGCATGGCATGCACAAATGGAGTCCATGAAGTACTTTTATTATTTTGGATTCAAGAAAGTATCGATTTAAGTATCTATTGCAAGTATATGCATAGAAGTTATTCTATATATGACTATGAATGAGCTTTGAAATTATCTCTTATGGGATATGAGAATTGTTTATATGCTTGTTCACAATAAAAGGTGTAATTATGCATTCATGCAACCTTAAAGCTTTTGCAAATATAGATGCATACTTTGGGCATACTCTAAGTAGGTAAATCTTGAACAATGGAGAGATGCATTTCAAATGAGTAAGTGAAGTTTGCATGCTCATTGAATGATGCATAGAACGGATTCTATTTCTGAAGTGGAAGTCATTATCATCTCATATGTATTGAGACAAGGGTAAAAGTATTTCCTATATGTACTTGGAAATTCATATAAGAATTGTGAAGCTATAATCATGCATTAGAGTACCCTTAGAGTTTTTATAAGGTTAAATATGTGTATGGGCATACAAGTAAGTACAATGATGCCTGTAGAAACATACTTGAGATTGGAAATTCATGATGGCTCGAATTTACAACTTCAAGTATAAAGAACCCAAACGAATATGCCTCTTCATGCAAGGATTCAAAGATGGATGAAGCCATGACGAATGTAAGTACAACTTCAAATTTGTTCATCTATTTTCTTTGTTTGGCATAATAAAGGAATTCATGAAAGAATGCATTTCTAATTAATGAAGTGGAACACTTATGCACATTGAATGGTGCATAAAATGATTCACTTACATGGTGCATTAGAGGCATAATCGAATGGAAATATGTTTTTCATTAGCATAGAATATAATGAGAATCTAAAAGATTGTTAGAAAATGGACATATAATGTCCAACTAGCATGGCATGAACTCAAGTGGAAGCATGCAATCAATATAGATCTTTTGCACTTAAATGGAGTTTTATATGTGAATTCCATGCATGCTTTAAAGAGGGGTTCAATTTTTGGACCTTATGCATGCTAAACATCTTCAAGAAAAGATGAGAATGTTTCTGGCATACATTGTGAGGCATGAATTGAATCTCATATGCATAGGTTGATGGGACATGAGAGAGAAATTAAGTTCTCTAAGTTTAAGGTTGAAAGAACTTGGAGAAGCTTGTTGAAGGTAGAAAGGTGCGTTTCGAAGCGATGAAGTTTGGTCAAGCCAACCGGCACAAGACCAGCCCTTGAGCTTATGGAGACTCAAATAGACCTTATAGGCATGCTATAAGTGCAAAGAAACACACTATGTACCTTGGAGCATCAAGGAGAATGAGTCGATACAAAACAGATAGGTTCGCAGGTCGACTAGCTCAAAAAACTTACTATCTATGGAAGAGACAATGAACTTCCAATGCCCATAGCGACCAGCGTGATTACAATTAGAAAAACTCCTTTTATGGGAGTGATACACATAGGGTTTAGTGTATGGAATGCACAAAAGTATAAGGAATAAGCAAAATATGCTATAGGAATGAATGCGACATTCACCGGTGGTACTTCCTATTTTTCAGGAATACGCAGAGATTGACCCTGAGGCAGAAAAACTGCGATTTCTCCAAATTTGCTGAACCAAATGCTTTGCAAATTTACAGGCATAAACTAGACACTAATACCTTTTCAATGAGTCCTCTTGCACTCAATTTGGAGCTCTGAGGAGATAGCAGCAGCCTCTGCACGATTACTGTTGGCGAAGAAGATGATGCAGAAAATTGAAGGAGCAAGACAATGATGGTCACAAGTGTATGTATATTGCTTCCATGTAATGTACAAGTGATTTCAACTCCTTATATAGCCTCTAGGAGTGTTCCACGACTTTTACAACTTGAATTTGAATTCAAATGAAGGTGTGAATGGTTGTTGGAGGGAATCAATTCACTTCCCTACAATCTAGGAAAAGTGAAGATCTTGATTGATCTACTTTTAGGTGATTGATTGCTTGATTGAATGCAACTTCAACCACCAAAATTTCGTGGGATTTTGGCCCTATATTTGTACCTTTACATGTGTACAACTCAAGGCTTTTACAATGGTAAATGAGCCATCAAAATATTCTCAAAAAATACAATAAATTAGCATATGAAAAAGAACTCTCCAACCGATATTCTTTCGACGTGATAGCCTTTGATGTAGATCAAATCCACCTCAAGCATAGTGTAAGCTTGATGTTCCAACAGCTCCCCCTCAAGCTAAAGTATGCTTGAGTCTTCATTCTCTGATAGGTTGAATACCTGCCATAGCTTTGAATCTACAAAGCTTTATTCCATCAAGTGCCTTTGTCATCATATCTGCTACTTATTTTTCAGTCGGAACAAAAGAAATGTCAATCTCCTTTGCCATGAGCTTCTCCCTGATGAAGTGATAATGGACTTCTATATGCTTGGTTCTCGCATGGAAAATAGGATTTGCCGCTAGATGCATGGAACTTACATTATCTCCAAATATGTGAGGTTTGGAACTCACAAGTCCCAAATCTGTATACAATGCTTTTAACCATATTGCCTCTTGAGTTGCTATGGTCAAGTGTTGGCATACAAAGCAACAGAGGAGTCATGCACAATACGGCAACAAGGCCACATCATTTTTTTCCATGGATTCTTTACAACTCAAGTGATTTTAATCACTACACAAACATTGTAAATCCCGTTTTTGGTAGAATAGACTCCATTTTGTGCAAGCCGAGGAGTCCTCGAGCTTGAGGAGTATTAGAACTAGCGACATATCAATTTTCATAATTTTTAGACTCTGTTTGAGCCCTCAAATAGACTCTAGAACCTAATTTTTAACTAGGCCGGACACTAGGTCTGGACAAGACCAAAGCTAGTTAGAAAACTATAAAAAGAGCTAGAGAGCTCATTTTTGGGGTTAGATTGTTTGTGAATTGAGCTTATGTAAGAGACTTTTTGACTAATGCAAAGAACTCCATTGTTCCTCTCCTTGTTCTTGCCTTGTGTGCGCGTGTGTGTGTATGTGTGTGCATGCTTGTGTGCTTCTCACTCACGCACTTGTGCCTTCACTTGCTCATAGTCTTCATACTAGTCCTCACGTCTCCACGGATTGACAATTATGAGGTGAATCTTCTCACGTTGGTACTCTCCATTGTGCTAGAGTGACACCAAATTTGGCGCCGTTGCCGGGGAGAGAGCTTCGAGGACGAGCGTGTGATGGTAAGACGTCGAGTTGAGACATTGGAGTTATAGGTAATATCCTTCCTTCTCTTTATTTTTCTTCATTTTTTCCTCACTTTCGCATCACCATCATCATCCCCACCATCTCTCACCTCCATCCCCATCTCCACCAAAATTTCAGTTTTTGGGTCATATTACACTCCCCACCTCATTTCCCTCATTTCATGGTGAGAGAGAGCGAGAGAGAGCTTGCATGCTAGCTGTTTTTGGCGTGTTTTTGAGCTTTTGTTGCAGGAACTTGCTGTACCACCTCCTCCAGCAGTGTGCGCAGGTACGACAGACTCTGCACAGTTCCCGGGACGACGACCTCTGTCTGTCGCGACAGACAGAAAAACTTAAAATTTTGTGAATGCATGTTTGGCACGGTAACCTACACCATTGGGGCACTCTAAATCACTAGAAGTTTCTCAAAAATTTGCGTTTTTTCAGTCTATCGCGACAGACACCGTCTATCGCGACAGACACCGTCTATCGCGACAGACACCGTCTATCGCGACAGACAGACATTCCGCGACAGACACCGTCTATCGCGACAGACCGAAATTCCACGATAGACACCGTCTATCGCGACAGACCCGTCTATCGCGACAGACACCGTCTATCGCGACAGACCGAAATTCCACGATAGACACCGTCTATCACGACAGACCCGTCTATCGCGACAGACACCGTCTATCGCGACAGACCCGTCTATCGCGACAGACACCGTCTATCGCGACAGACACCGTCTATCGCGACAGACCGAAATTCCACGATAGACACCGTCTATCGCGACAGACCCGTCTATCGCGACAGACACCGTCTATCGCGACAGACACCGTCTATCGCGACAGGCCGAAATTCCACGATAGACACCGTCTATCGCGACAGACCCGTCTATCGCGACAGACACCGTCTATCGCGACAGACACCGTCTATCGCGACAGACAGACATTTTCGGCAAAAATTAAGGGGTAAATTTTTTGGAAATTTAGGCTAAATTTTGGGCATATTTGCACTCTCAAATACTCCTACACTTACAAAGGCCTTAGAAAAATGCATTAAAACCCCTGAAAGGTTCTGTTTGTCTAGTTAACCCCCTAAACCCTGAACGGTCATAACTTTTTCATACGAAATCCATTTTTTGAGCTCTAGAGCTTGTCGGAAAGCTCTTAGCATATACTACATGCCCTCAACTGTTTTTTATAAGAATAACGCGTTGATTTTCAGATAGGATATTTGGAAGTTGACACACAGAGGGGTAGAAACACCAAGGGAACTCTAGAGGAAATTTCTAGCAATACAAAAGGGGGAACAAGGGTCATTAAGAAAGTGTCTGAAATAAATTGTCTGTCAAGTGAAAGGTCAACTTGGAGCTAATCTTGGGATTGATGCAGGTCTATTGAGAAGCAATTGAGAGCGTCCAAGCAAGGGTTTTGCGCAAGCTTGAGAATCAACTTCTCGAGCACTAAAGAGCAAGGGTCAACAAGGAAGGTCGGAATACTCTCATCTCCTCTTCGTCAATTCCTAGCTTAGGCTAAGAACGATCAGAAGTAGGAGTAAGTTAGGACGACGCTAGGCAACTATCAAGTTGAAGCATACCTAAACTTTCAAGCTCAAGCTAAGGGCATAATCCTTGTACTGTCGAGAATTTTAAAGGAAAAGAACTTAACGCGGAACGATCAACTGTAAGTGCGAAACAACATTCAAATATTCCTGACGACGTGATATCAGACAAGACCTTAAACACGATAAAATAACCAAAAAGAACCAAGCGACTAATCTAAAGTAACTAGCAACGAGGTTGTACTCTGGGCAAAGAATTGGGCTACTTAGATAGACATATGAACCTTAGATCGGGACGACATCTAGTAAGGGAGAGACAAAGCCTTAGATCTTCAGAGGCTAGTGTTAACCACACTGCTAGGTCTTGGGCCCAGCAGTTGAGCCACCACTCATACTATCCTAGCTCTGAGACCAGTGAGTCAGAGATGTCTCAAGGTATGGACAGACCTACGGGAAGTTCTGGAGTGCCATACTTGCACAGGGTAGAAGGCCCTTACAAAACGCAGTTGGAATACCTTAGGAACAACCGATTAGGTGCTAGCATCTATGAGGATGGCCTAGGAAGATCCGTGGTCCAGATTAAAAACCCTGACCAATCCATAGGACTAGAGCATCCAGCTGTCAAGTTTGAAAACGGTGCATACCTGGACAAAGAAGGAACCATATACGTAGTCACCAGTCACCCAGATAGGACAGATGAATTTGGAAATGTAATCTCAGAAGCGGACTTAGGTGACTTGGAACAAGGAAATATGGGAGTAGAACCTAGAACACCCCGAGGCAAATCTGTTCTTACGAGGATAATCACACCAGAATGGATTCCCCAAGATAATAAGAGCATAGATCTCCTTCTGAACCGAGAAACTGAAGAAGCCTTTTGGAGATATAAATCTGATCGGCCATTTGATGTAGGAACAATCATGATCTATGAGCTTAAGGATCCTGATAGCCCAGGCAGAGTAACCTACTTAGACCACACCTCAGAAAGGATCTTCGTGGTGACAGAAAATGATAGGCATGCTTACACTTGGAAAGGTGAAATCATTTTCCCCCAACCAAGATCACATGTGTCCTACGGTCACCCTGGAGCGGGAACATCCCAAGCTCATGGAACTCAAAGAGACAGAAGTAGAGATAGGCCAGAAGTAAGTTTTGCCAACTCAGGGGGTAGAGAAAGAACGAGGACGGAAACGAATAGAGTAGAACCTGGGACACTTAGAGCTCACAGGAATCAAAGAAATGCGGATGAGTTCCCTCTACCACGACCTAGAGAGCACACAAGGACTTTGAGACCAACTCAGCTAGTTAAGTCCATGAAAAATTACTTTGATGGCACAGGAGACCCATACTATCATGTGGCAGAGTTTAGGCAAGTCTTGAGAGCAGAACAAGTGGAGGATCTATTCACACAATATAATGCCTTTGGTCTAACCCTTAGGAACACAGCCCTTACGTGGTTCCAACCATTGAATGAGAGACAATTTAGGAGCATAGACCAACTCCTGGAGGCTTTCGTTATTGAATTCTCTAAGAGTGGCATAAGACATAATACCTCCTCATTGATTCACAGCTTCAAGCAAACCCCTCAAGAGACCGTAAGACTTGCAGGACGAAGATTTAGGCAATATCTTGAAAGATGCCCTATTACGGAGCTCCCCACACCAGCTAAGCAAGTGGCTTTATTCTTAGATGGATTGCTGAGTACAAAGTTAAGATCCTATGTGTACTTGAAGGACCCTAGGACCATAGAAGAGTGTGTACGCATGTGCATTGACATCGAGGATAACCTAGGGGAGGAATTAGAGCTTTCCAAGATATACAAAGATTCAGATGGTGCCTCTAGCCTCTCTTCCACGCAATCCACATCAATTGAGGAACTGGCAGAGAAAGTAGCTCAGAAATTAGGTGTCACTGGTAAACAGATCCCAAGGTTTGCCTCTGTGAAGAGATGCTACACTTGTGGTGGCGACCACATGGCGAATGTATGTCCCGTTATGGCTCAACCCCAAGTAAATCCTAGTAGCCAGTACTGCACCATAGAACGGAGGTACACCAATCACACCGCACAAGATTGCCCCTACAATAAGCAAACAGTTAGGCAAACTCACCCTCAACCCTATCCACCGCAGGGAAGATACCAGAACCAGTACCCTCCACAACCATATGGCAGGCCACAGCAACCTTATCAGCAACCATACCAAAACCAACAAAGACCTCAGCCTGTGCTAGCCCAACAACCTCCAGCTCCATCCAACGTGATCCCAGTAAAGTATACAGCTGCAGAAGAAAACCTGAATAGAGCGATAGTCCCTGTAACACCATTGCTTTCAGAAAGTGACCCCAGTGACCATAGCTTCGATTCTACACATGTTGATAGTCCCCAGGCATACTACATGCAGTCTCCTGAACATGGTGAGTCTTACTATAGTGAAGAGCCAAATGAACCTAGTTGGGAATCAGATTACACGAATGTCATGTATGCAACCCCCAACCCCAGACCCCAACCTAGGCAGGTAAGACCCCCATTCCCTAGAGGACCATGCTACCGATGTCAGGGTGATCATCTCATTCGTGATTGCCCCTTGCCTCCACCTACACAGCCCCAGTCAGTAACGATCCAAGGTTATTGCCAAGAGTGTGGGAAAGAGCATCTCTTACGAGATTGCCCTAAAAATCCTAATAATATGCCAAAAATCACTCCTATAAATGTTATTGGGTTGGTTGTAGACTCCACAGGGAGTGTGACTTCCACTGCACCAGTACAAGTGGTCACAAGAGCTCAAGCTTTGCAGCAAAACCAAACTGTAGGCCAGGAAAAGAGCCCAGAAGTTAGTGAAACCGAGAGCATGACAAAGAAAAGAACTAGAGCTTGGAGAGATAGTCGTGAAAGAATGAAAAGGCAATGGGCAAAGAAGATGAGTGAACTAGAGGAAAGTCTACGAGAAACCAAGGCCAAAATCATAGAGATCACGTCTCAACCGCACTCTCACACATTTCCACCGCTACCATCCCCATCACCCTCCATCCCTCCACCCTCTAACACACCCCACGTAACCCACCCACCACCCCGAGCAGGATCAATATTAGCTGATCCCACTCCTGAAGACATAGACATGATGCTTAAAGCATATCAGGCCAGAATCCAAGAAGGGCCAAATGTAACGGATCATGACAAGTGCTACCCTAGAGCTGACCTAGAGATAGAAAGAACCAAGCTTTGCGCGAAAATGGTCGCATTGGCTCAGACTATGTTTGAAGCTAGTCGCCTATTCAATTACTCGGGCTCAGCCAAGACGCAACTACACCTGGATGGACTTCTAGAGAAGTTAGAGGGCATAATTGCAAGATCTGCCAAGGAAGAAAAAAATCAAGAAAGAGATAAAGCAAGCAAAAACATGACCCATCCCCCATCGGAAGCTTATGTACTCAATTCCACCGAACCAGACAACCCCCCTTCTCTGGGAAGAATGGAGAATCTAATGGCACACTCAGAAAAGGAACCTTCCCCTCAAAGAAAGGAAAGGGGAAGAGAACGGATAAGCCAGCCTCTTCAGGAAGCCCATGTGCCTCCTCAAGAAGCTTATCTTTCCCCCCAAAAGGCAGATGAGCCTCCCTCGAAAGCTCACGTACATCCACAGGTTGCCTACATTCCTTCTCGGGGAGCATATGAGCCTGTTCAGAAAAGTAATAGAATAAGTCATCTTCCCCAGGAAGCTTGTACTCCAAACATCTATGAGAGCGAGGAAAGAGCCAATGATAGAATAAGCCCTCCTTCCCAGGTTACTTATGTGCCTAATTCTACGGAGCCAGACACTTCTTCTTCTATGAATCGATTCACGCCAGAATTCCTACGAGAGATTCAAGAAGACAAATGGGCTAAAGAAAGCGAAGTGCCTCCTCCCATTGAACTTGTGGATGATGCACGTGACCAATTCCCACAAGACATCCCATCCATTTATGGGGAGCACGAGAGCACCCAATCTCAAGAAAGATTAGACTTCGAATCTAATTCTCTACAGGAATTACCCCATTTCACGGGGCCATGGGAAGCCAAGTCTACTTGTATGAGAACCCCCACGATCATGGTAAGAAATGAAGATTCGGTCATGCCTAGGAACACAGAGGTAGTGAAAAATACTAAAGTGCAGTGCAATCTCAAGTTAGAAGAGCTACTCAAGGTTAGACCTGAATTATGGAAACATGTAGCCAAACAAGTACCAGAGATAGCAAAACCTCGTTCCCAGGCAGGATCACATAGGACAGTGCCAGAAATACCCTTGGATAAGATAGGAGATATGTGTGAAGGAGAAGAAGGGAACACCTATCTTCCCATTACTTATCAGGAGTACACCACCAAGGCAATTTTGGACTCAGGTGCAGGAGTTGCAATTGCCACCACTTCCCTATGGAAGCGTTGGGGCAAGCCGGCACTCAGGCCAACGAGAATGAAATTGCAGATGGCCGATGGTCACATAGAGAGACCCCTAGGATTGCTAGAAGGAATAACTCTCACCACTTGTGGTGTCGAGTTTGAGCATACATTTGCCATATGCGACTTCAGCAAAAATCATGCCTACGAGATGATTTTGGGAAGACCATTTATGCGACAGTTGCAAGTGGTACAGGATTGGGGAACCAATTCCTTGTATTTGCAACACTTGGGTGTTACGACCAAAGTCAATCTCAAGGATTATTCTCATAGAGATGTCCCTCCTATCCAATGGAATCCCATCCATAGAGCCAAAGAGGATACAGAATCGGTGCATTCCATAGGGTTTGGATCCTCATGGATGCATGAAGACACTCACTTATGGATGTGCAAGGTGGCAGTAGAAGAAGAGAACAGAGAGAAAGCCAGAGAGGTAGGTGCGAAAGAAACCCATAGATCAATCCAAGACCCAGCCTATGCACCTGTAGTTTTTCCAGACGAAGAATTTGAACCTCACGGTTGGGCAGAAATTTTAGCAACAATGGACGTAGCCATCAATGAAGAACAATGGACACCTCACTGTGATGAGGATGGCTATGACATTTCAGTCTTCTCCATAGAGCCAATCATGGGAGAGGCAGTTCTAGAAGAATGCGAACCTAGCCCTGATGCATTTGAGGATGCAAGTGACTCCGATCTAGAGTCAATCATTATGGATCCACCATTTGCATCAGATGAAGAATACTTCCATGAAGTAGAATTTCAACCCCAGAGGCACGGAGAGGTTACCAATGATGTAAGATTAGCAACACATGTGACCCCGAAGGAAGAAGGAAAGAAACGAAAGAAGAGAGAAGCCTCACCAGAAGAGGAAGAATCTTTGTTTGAGGTCCCAGAAAATTTTAAGAAATATGAGATAGATGACAGGAGAGTCATGATAAGAATGCCTAGACGAGAGGCTCAAGCAGGAGAGGCCTATGATAACAAAGAAACCACCAAGAAAATAGTAGTAGCCCTAGAAGAAGGAGAGGAGAGATGCACATACATAGGCCATGACCTGACAAAAGAGGAAGAACATGCGCTAATAGCCTTGCTAAGGGAATACAGAGATGTGTTCGCTTGGAGTTACAAGGATTTGAAAGGTGTTGACCCTGACATATGTTCACACACTATCCCCATGACCTCAGATGCTAAACCCTCTAAGCAAAAGCCTTATACATATAACGATAACTACGCTGCCAAAATCAAGGAAGAGATAGATAGACTAGTTGAAGCTGGATTTATCTACGAAATTGAGCACACTGAGTGGGTATCCCCCATCGTAGTGGTGCCCAAGAAGAATGGCAAGCTGCGTGTATGCATTAACTTGAAGAAGGTTAATGCAGCCACAATTCGAGATAACTATCCGCTTCCAATCACGGAGCACCTCTTGGAAAGAGTAGCAGGCAAGGAAGTGTACAGCTTCCTCGATGGATTTTCGGGCTACAACCAAGTAGCCATAGCTCCAGAAGATCAGCATAAGACAGCCTTTGCCACAGAATGGGGCATATTTGCCTTTAGAGTAATGCCATTTGGGCTTACCAATGCCCCAGCAACCTTCCAAAGGCTGATGTGCCATGTATTTA
The DNA here is from genome assembly GCA_020310875.1 of Ceratopteris richardii. NCBI lineage: Eukaryota > Viridiplantae > Streptophyta > Polypodiopsida > Polypodiales > Pteridaceae > Ceratopteris > Ceratopteris richardii. The sequence goes on from CM035428.1 coordinate 12,049,181, forward strand.
AGGAGTTCTTGAGAAAGAATTTAGAAGTCTATGTTGATGATCTTTGTGCTCACTCCAACATGAGACAAACCCATATTCCTGAACTCAGACAAATCTTTGACAAATGTAGAGAATATCAAGTCTGCCTGAACCCAGAAAAATGTGTTTTCATGGTCAGACAAGGCAAGATTCTAGGACACATAGTGTCAAAGAATGGCATATCCACGGATGAAGAGAAAGTAAGAGCTATAGCAGAGCTACCTAGGCCAAAAAATGTCAAGGAAGTACAAGCTTTCATGGGGCATTGTGGTTATTACCGACGATTTATACACATGTATGCCATCATTGCAAAGCCCATGTACGGACTTCTGACTAACTTTGAGTGGACTGATGAATGTGAGAATTCCTTCCAGGAGCTTAAACGATGATTATGTTCAGCACCAATCTTAACCACACCAGATTGGAACAAGCCCTTCCATGTTCATGTGGATGCATCCAATTATGCCATTGGATGTGTGCTTGCACAACCTACTGGTGAAGGTAATATGGATCTCCCAATTGCCTATGCCAGTAGACAATTGAATGCAGCTGAACGAAATTATACCACTACAGAGAGAGAAGGCTTAGGCATGGTATACGCAGTCAAGAAATTTAGACACTATTTGCTTGCAAACAAGTTTAAATTTTTTACTGATCACCAAGCATTGTTATATCTCGTGAACAAGCCATGCAATACAGGAAGATTAGTAAGATGGTTTCTCTTGCTCATGGAATATGACTTTGAGGTTGTGGTAAGGAAAGGTAGGACTCATTTAAGAGCAGATCATCTCTCTAGGCTCACATCTGGAGAAGCCCCACAAGGAGTATCAGATGATCTTCCTGATGCTTACTTGTTTAATTTGGAAGTTGTGCCGCAGTGGGCTAAGCCATTAGTACCAGTATTGACGTATGGGCCTAATCATCCAGTGGTGAACACACAGAATAGGGAGGTTGTGAGAGCCCAAAAGTACCACATCATGGCAGGAAGTATGTACAAGCACACAGATCAAGGGATCTTGGCTTGTTGCGTAGAAGAGGATGAGTACGCTAAATGGTTGCAATTAGCACATGTAGGTGCATTAGAGCAACATTACTCAAAGCAACGAACTTTACAGACCCTAAAGAGACTCGGAGTACATTGGCCAACTATGGAAGCGGATGTCCAAAAGTTGTGCAAGGAATGCCCAATCTGTTGCACTAAACCACCTGTGGAACACGCCACTCTTTATCAAGTGTCCATAGTGCCAGATTGGAGTGAACCACTAGTATCCTTCTTAAGGACGAGAACATTCCCTCCAGACATGACTCTGGCTAGGCAAAAGAGTTTAGAACAAGAAGCCCAAGATTATTCACTCATTGGTGATAATCTATACAAGCGTGGTAAAGACGGTTACCTGAGACTATGTGTCCATGAGAGTGAGTATCTCAAGATCTTGGACACTGCTCACCAAGGTGTAGCAGGAGGACACTTTGGACCAGATCGGGTGATCAAGGCAATACTATTTGCGGGCTTCTGGTGGCCAACCCTTCACATGGACGCACATACCTATGTGAAACGGTGTGATGTCTGTCAGCGAACCCAATATCCTATACGTAAAGATGAGATGCCACTGAAACCTATGATGGGTGGACGTGCTTTCTCTAAGTGGGGAATAGACTTCGTAGGTCCTATTAATCCCCCAGCTAAGGGTTCCCATGCAGAATATATCATTGTTGCAACAGACTATCTAACTAAGTGGGTGGAGGTAAAAGCCACAACGAAGAACGATGCTCAAACAACTGCTAAGTTTTTATTTGAGAATGTGTTCACTAGATACGGACTACCCATAGAGCTTGTAAGCGATAGAGGCACTCACTTCTTGAACGAAGTTATTGAAAATCTGCTCAAAGAATTCTTAGTAATACATAAGAAGTCTGCCCCCTATCACCCTCAAGCAAATGGCCAAGCTGAGAGTACCAACAAGATCTTATGCAATGTATTGACGAAATTAGTGAATAATAAACGCTCTGATTGGGACAAACAGCTACACCATGCTGTTTGGGCATACCGAGTTGCCTACAAAACGGTACTCCAAGCCACGCCCTTTCAAATGGTGTTTGGACAAAATGCTGTGCTACCGCTAGACTTTTTGATCCCTACGTTGAAAGTAGCACAAGAGTACGAATGGACAGGTCATGAGCTCTCCTCTAGGATCTTTGACCTTGAACGATTAGGGGAAACAAGACTGAGAGCCGCTGCCGGAATATATGCAGCCAAGAAGAGACAGAAGGCATATTTCGATGCCCATGTGAAGAATAAGGGCTTGAAAGCAGGAGATCTAGTTTTAGTCTATACACTGAAACAACACGCAAGGAAACTAGAAAAGAGAGGCTACGGACCTATGATTATCAATAGGATCTCCACGAGTGGAGCAGTACAATTAGCCACGCTAGAAGGTGATATTCTCCCAAACTATATTAGCGGTTGCCGAGTCAAGTTGTATCAGGAACCCCTCACGGAGGAAATGCTCAGCCGACTCAACACTGCTAAGAAACGCAAAGAGGAAGAAAAGCGAGTTCGAGAAGAAGCTCAAGCAGAAGCTTTAGAACGCATCAGAAGGATGAAGTTACGAAAGCAAGGTAGAGATCAGCCTAGAACGAATAACTATGCAGATCAAGGATATCCTATGGCCATGTGTGAAGTTGCAGGAACAAGCTTGCATAGAATAATTGATCGACGTCCTTTCATAACCCTAGATATAGGACAAGGAAAGAGTGCAAGGACCGTAAGAGCCTTGATTGACTCCGGCTCAGCCACTAGTGCTGTTAGAGTGTCTTACTGTCAAGAGTTGCAATTAATTGTCAATCCTGTGGAAGCATATCTCATAGGATTGGGAGGCGTGGAAACCCCTTGCATAGGCGAGGTGGAACTTCCCCTCTATATTCATGATGAGGCAATGACAGTTAAAGTACTAGTGTGTCAAGATGAGGATCTCACTGAACCTCTTGTCTTGGGTCAAGATTGGATCTATGACCAAGCAGTCAATTTAAACCTAAGAAGTGGACTTCTTCAGGTTTGGGTCAATCATAGTCGAATTACAGTAGAGTTAAATAATGGAGCACTCAAGGAACTAGAAAAGACACGGACTCCTGGTCCCTCCAGGGGTGCACATGAAGTTGATCATGCTGTTCTTGTCCAAGGCTATGTGATGCAGAAGAATGAAGATCTCAAAAAAGGAGTCAGGGATGCAAAGGAACTCCCTTCTTTTCCAAAGGCCAGAAGGAGGCAACAACCAAAGGTGGATCAAAGGCAGAAGAAGCAGAGTACCACCTATGTCCGGGATCCAAAGTACTTGCGCAGCAAAATGTCCCAGCAAGTGAAACAAGTGTGGGTGCGGAAAGGCGAACACCCGGTTGCACCCCAGCCAACCACACAGGCAAAGCCTCTTATTAGTAACCAACAACACGACACTAATAAGAAGTCTGTCGGAAATTCTTCTGCTAACGTGAAATCTATTTGGGTGCCCAAGAAGTCGATGAAGGCTAGGCCACAATCAAGACAAATTTGGGTGCCTAAGACTTGCTTGCGGGCGCAAATAACTACACTGAAGCCACAACCTATACAGCGTAACCCATTCACTCGCACAACCGGCATCCACGCGTTTTCAACACTCACGAACACACCAAGGCCCATGAGCACGAGCAGAATCATTTGTAAATCGATCCATAAAAGGCCTCATGTTCAAGCTGATACACCTACAATGTTCTCTAGCGTCTCTACGAAACGAAGAGAAAAACCCATCCACTGCATTTGGCAGCTCAAGACCTGTAATAAACCCCCCGACCCCAATTTGTAAATTCAACCCCACTTACTAACTGCGTTAGTCTCCTAGGAATACCCAAGCATTAACTACACACACTGTCTTCGTGCACTTACTAACCACTAACTCACCATCTACCTCATGTTAATGTTGTGACGGGGACAACTATGGAATTATTCTGTCCATTACGATGTTAACACATGATTCTATATTCTCACAGAATCAGAAGGCAAGAAGTAAAATGGCAGAAGCGACAGGTTCGGGCTCACAAGTAGGGATACTCACTGCAGGAATTGATGTGGATAGTCTACCTGTGGATGTTCCACCAATTGAACGACCAAGAGAGCTGCAGCACCTTCAGCAAATCCCGGTGCCGGATCCACCCACAGGGATCACAGAAAGAGTCCATGCCAATTCTCATTGGTTCAATGGCATGCCAGGTCCATTAGGAGAGGCCAAGTATATATGGGAGTCTAAGTGCGAGTATGACAGATCATGGGTTCGATTCCAATTTTTCTCCAAGGAGTTCGAGACTTTACAGAACACTGAGGATCTCCAGACCATATGGCAACGAGCAGGGCTGGCCGAATACTTTGAAGCCCCACTACCTAAACCAGATCTCCTCCGATGTTACTATTTGGTCTCCACATTACAAGCTAATGAAGAAAAGGACAAACCCGGATCATTTGTTCTTCCCTCCTTGCTGGGCAACAACGAGTTGAAGAGGTTTGAACTTACGGTGGAGTTGGTAAGCGACGCTTTGAATATGCACGGCACGCATGTACCTTCTGAAAAGGATGCTCTTGTTCCCACTAACATGAAGGATAGGAAACTATTGAAGCTTAAAGACATGGCAGCACTCACACCAAACGTGTCCATCCCTCTCCGCATGTGCATGCAACATTTCGCCTTTCCCGGCCAAGACCGCTTCACACAACCACACAAGAGAATCTGGTTCGCTCTCTACTTAGCGGAAGCAGGTGCGTTACCCATTAAGCTACCAGTATGGATTATAGATCAATTGTATGAAGCAAACAAACGGTCTTCTAGGAAATTAGTAGTGAACGGTTGCTGTGCAATCACACGCATCATTTATCGGTGCCTATCTTATGATGTCCCCATTGAACGTGCCTTAACTTGGGCACAATTACAAATGTTTAAAAGGCTCAAGACGTCCACACATCAATCCAAGCGCATGAGGGGTGCGATCCCTTGTGTCCAGACAAGGGAAGTTCTGACTACTCCTGAGGTATCGCCACGACGGGAGGACACTGTACCTCCCTTCACCATTAGGATACCCAGGTCGGGATCTGAAACTACAACACAAGCTACCCCATCGGCTCCTCCTGTTCCACCTGAATTCGAATTTGCTGCCACTGGAGATGCTGAGGGAATGGACCCCCAGGACTTCGAAGCATTCCTACAAAGTACACAATTCTCTGATGTGGAGTTTTATTCAGAGGCAGAGGAGCAAGGCACATCCTCACAAAGAAGAAGAAAATCTACAGACGGCCGACATGTACATTGGAGCGACGATCAGCCAGGTCAACAACAAGGACACCTAGAGGAAGAAGGAGCTTATGAAGAGGAGACCACTGAAGCACCAGCCTATACAGCAGAACTCCGAAGGCTGTATCAGATTATGGAAAGAGTGCGATCGCAACAACTACTCACCGAACAGAGTAGCAGAGTACTCATGACTCAGTTGTTGGAAGAAGCAGGAGTTGACTCAGAGTATAGGGAAGGTCTCTTATTGATGGCAGAAACATATGGGGTAGTGGAAGCAGTGCGCACTGCCATTAGGAAGTCTCCAGTTCAATATGATCCACGAAGGTTCCTGACACGACCACGCTCAGGTAAGAATATCCAGATTCCCATTACAACTGCAGAAGAGCCGACTATTACATCTGAACCCATCAGGACAACCGCCCAAGCAACCGAAACGGCTAGCCAAGAGCACTCAGTCACCCATGAGGAATCCACCGAGCCACTACCACCCACACCCCCACCATCGCCTCCTAGAGCAGAAACAGTGGAAGTCACCTCGACCAATCAACCCACCGAACCAACCTTCATCTTCCGTACTCCCATCTCTATTTCAACCCTATTCTCTACTTCTGATAACCCAATCTTTGAAGCAACCCCCATCACGACACAATCCACCGAACCACTCATAGAGCCTGCCCTAGGACAACCATCCCCCATGCCCTCAGCCATAGGTCATCCTGACCCTAGATCCACATTCATGGGTTTTCCTGCTACCTCGCAACCCTTCATACCCTCCTCAAATCTACCACCTCAACCCCCGACCTCCATCCCTCCATTTCTACAATCCCTCCATGACCTCCTTGCTAGAACTTTTCAATCAGGGTCTCAACCATTTCCTTCCTTTTCAGCTCCCCACCCCACTTCGCATCTATTCACCACTTCCACACACACACCACCTACCATCCCAATGTATATGGCACACCCCACACTCACACCCATTCCTGAAGGCATGGACATTTCACCACCCACGGCACCTCCCCCCACGATTCCACCTCCTCCCATTCCCCCTCCACCAATTTCACTCACACACACGACTTCAATAGACACATCATTCACTCTTCCCCATCCCCAATTCCCTTCCCATGCATCTCCCACTGTAAACACCACTCACTCATCTATAGGAAGTGCATTGGACACCATGCTTGCTTGTATATCAAACTTAAGGACAGATTACATTCAGCTCCAACAACAGAATGAACGCCTGCACGAGCACTCAGAAACACTACAGCACTGCCTTGCGGCACTAGAAGAGGAAAATGCTCGCCTCCACACACAGTTCCAAACTCTCCAAGAAGCTCATGGCATATTGGAAGTACAGCTACAGAACACAGATCAGGAAGCGATACAGGTGGTAGAAGGTCACCTACGGACACAACTGGAACGCAACTCAAAGCTCCAGCGAAATATGGCTCTACTCAAACGCCATCTCGCGGCCGCTCAGGAAGAGAATCGACGACTGCAAGTACAAAATCAAGAGAACCTGGAGGCAGCGATTGAGAGCACACCGGGGGCACCCATCAGCCCATCCAAGTTTCAAGCAGTGACCCCCGATAATATCAAGATCATATTGGAAGACTATGCCATGCTGCTTGAAGCACATGATAAGCTATCGGAGGAACTGGGACAATTGAAGCAGAAACACCAAAAAGGACAAACAGCAGCCTCCCCAACCACCCCCTCCGCTGCTTCACTTCTCACAGACGCAGAGGCCATAAAAGATCTCCAGAAACAGGTCACGGAATTGCAAACACGCCTACTACAATATGAGAGGCCACCTTCCCCTCCAGAGGCTCCCACGGACGAAGAAGTTGTACAAATTCCTGTGGAACAAACGTTTGACGAAGAATACGATCCACAACCATTCCCAGGAGGACAACAAACGGAAGAAGCGCAGGACACATTCGAGGCACCACGGCCCCCATGGCTACGTCAAGTGGAGGAAATCGGGAGTTCGCACGAAGAGCGCACAGTAGTGCAAAATCAGGCCATGAGGGTCATAGAGGAAACAGTGCTACAATCGGCTTACTTCAAGAACTTGTCATCGAGACGACTGATCCTCTCATCCGAACTCCAATACAGGCCGTATTATATTATCTTGGCGGATTATAATGCAGAAATACAAAGAGTCACGGGTCAGATTCCTACCTTTGCGACCCAATTTCAACCCGAAGACCTTCCTCCAGAGGCGCAAAAAGGTAAAATTCGTCAACCCACCTGGCGGCAAAAACTTTTAGAGACATATCCAGAAATGCTACGCACATGGAACAACGCGCCTTTACACCTCCTATACAATCCATGCTATGGTCCAGTCCCACGCCGCAGGTCGTGGAAGGCATTCAATATTAAGGTACAGAACAACGCACAATGCAAGGAATGGCTGAACTACCCGTACATTGCGCCACCACAGGGACCGCCGTCGGTCGCATATATGATGGGAACCATTCGCCACTGGATGCCGCGCTTGAAGCCCATGCAAGATGTAGCAGCGCAGATGATGCTTAAAATCTTAGATATGATGCAGGTAGTCCTGAAAACCTTTAGAAATGCAGCCGCACCACAGGTACGTCTCCCGGGGTTCAGCAATGGCAATTATGACTTGGTGTATGACATGAGCACCACCCCCAGTATTCGTGTGGCTTACGCCTGGCATGCGCGCATCAAATACCTCCCTGCCTGTTACAAACAAACCTTTGAAGAAATGTTCAGATCAGGTTTCTGGGAGTATCACTCAGAGATTTTCGCACCGAAGCCAACACATCTGCTCCAACTTTTTGCTTGCGAACAAGCAATGTATTCTGAGTACTACACTACCCCGCAACCAGAGACCCCTGGTGCAATAAATTGGGATGCTTTGGAAGCTGATCTAGCAAGAGGCTTAAGGATAGGAGAACATGAACTGGCCACCAATGTCATCCAATATTACATCGACCACCCGAGAGAACAAAGGTCTGTCAGGGGCGACAGACGCTAGGAAGGGGGGGAGTGTTGGCATACAAAGCAACAGAGGAGTCATGCACAATACGGCAACAAGGCCACATCATTTTTTTCCATGGATTCTTTACAACTCAAGTGATTTTAATCACTACACAAACATTGTAAATCCCGTTTTTGGTAGAATAGACTCCATTTTGTGCAAGCCGAGGAGTCCTCGAGCTTGAGGAGTATTAGAACTAGCGACATATCAATTTTCATAATTTTTAGACTCTGTTTGAGCCCTCAAATAGACTCTAGAACCTAATTTTTAACTAGGCCGGACACTAGGTCTGGACAAGACCAAAGCTAGTTAGAAAACTATAAAAAGAGCTAGAGAGCTCATTTTTGGGGTTAGATTGTTTGTGAATTGAGCTTATGTAAGAGACTTTTTGACTAATGCAAAGAACTCCATTGTTCCTCTCCTTGTTCTTGCCTTGTGTGCGCGTGTGTGTGTATGTGTGTGCATGCTTGTGTGCTTCTCACTCACGCACTTGTGCCTTCACTTGCTCATAGTCTTCATACTAGTCCTCACGTCTCCACGGATTGACAATTATGAGGTGAATCTTCTCACGTTGGTACTCTCCATTGTGCTAGAGTGACATCAAGCCTCTGTACTCTGCTTCAGTTGAAGATAAAGCAACTGTTGGTTGCTTCTTGGAACTCCATGACACTAGCTTCGAACCTGCAAATGCTAAGTAACCATATGTACTTTTTCTATCATCCTTAGCTCATGCCCAATCTGCATCTGAGTAGATTTTGATATCCAAATCTGAAGAGTGAGAATAGAATATACCTTCGTTGATTGTACCTTTGAGATACTTCATTACTCTCTTAGCCGCATTCATGTGTGGTCTTCTTGGTGAGTGCATGAACTGACTAAGCACTCCCACACTATATGAGATGTCTGCCCTTGTGTGAGTAGCATATATCAAGCTACCTACCAAGCTTTGATACTCTTTTATGTCTTCAATTTTCTCACCTTCATAAACACTAAGTTTATGATTCATCTCCAAAGGTGTACCTGCAGGTTTAGTGTTCTCCATTTTGAACTTGAGAAGAAGATCCTGAATGTATCTTCTTTGAGTCAAATACATTCCTTCATCTGTATATACACTTGCATACCTAGGAAATATGTGAGCTCACCTAGGTCACTGATTTTGAACTCCTCTTGCATGTGTCTCTTGACCCTTTGAATGCCATTTAGATCATCACCTGTCACAATAATATCATCTACATATACACATAGATAGATAACCTCATTGTGATCCCTTTTGATGAATAGAGAAGGATCGGAGCTGCTAGCTTTGAACCCTTGGTCTTGAAGATATGTAACCAACCTGTAATTCCAAGCTCTTGGAGCTTGTTTCAATCCATACAATGCTTTCTTAAGTCTGCAAACATAAGATGGATGATTAGGGTTTTCAAAACCTGGTGGTTGTGACATGTATACCTCTTCACTTATCCAACCGTTTAAGAATGCATTTTTCACATCAAGTTGGAGGAGTCTCCAATTCCTTGCAGCAGCTACACTTATCAATGTCCTGATTGTAGTCATCTTTGCAACTGGTGAGAATGTTTCCTCATAGTCTATACCATGAGTTTGTGAGCATCCTTTGGCAACTAATCTTGCCTTGTACCTGCGAACTGATCCATTTGAATTTCTTTTAACTTTATATACCCATCGGCAACCAATTACCTTTTGATTCGGTGACATTGGAACCAAATCCCAAGTGTCCATTTCCTTCAATGCATCTATCTCTTCGTTCATGGCCTTTTCCCAATTAGGGTTTCCCTTTGCCTCTTCATAGGTTGAGGGTTCCTCTGAAATAGAGTCTTTTGCCAAGTAGATTGAATGCTTTGTAACAAATGTGGAATCATATCCATACCTTTCTGGTTGTTTCTTCTCTCTTGCTGATCTTCTAGGTGCTTGTTTGGAGCATTCTCCAACCTCTTGCATCTTTGCTTTGCCTCTTAACTTCCATAGCTTGTAATCCCTTTCTCTTTCATTTTGTTCATCGTCTGTATCACTTCTTGGATCCTGGACCTGTGTATCATGCTTGCTTCCTAATTGATGAGAGTCAGAATCAAGATCATATGGTAGTGTTACCTTTTGTTTGTCTTCATCATACCAAGACCTGTGTTCTTCAAACACAACATCTCTACTTGTAGTGAATTGCTTGGTTGAAGGATTGAGGAACCTGTAACCCATCTGAGTTGAATCATATCCAATAAACACTACCTTTGTTGCCCTTTCATCTAGCTTACCTCTTATTTGTGATGGTACATGAACATAAGCTAAACAACCAAAAACCTTGCAATGTCCAAGACTAGGTTTTCTTCCATGCCATGCTTCATAAGGAGTCATACCTTGAAGTGATTTGGATGGTAGTCGATTGACAAGGTACACTGTAGTTGAAATAGCTTCTGCCCATAGATAATGTGGCAACTTCTTCTCTTCAAGCATTGTTCGGGCTGATCCAACCAATGTCTTGTTTCTCCTCTCTGCAATTCCATTTAGTTGAGGAGAGTACCTAGTAGGCACTTCCCTTTTGATACCTTTATCCTGCAAGAACTCATCAAAATCTTTGGAGAAGTATTCTCCCCCTCCATCAGATCTGAGCTTCTTTAGTGATCTACCTGTATGATTCTCCACATGTGCAAGATACTTCTTGAAGCAATCAAATACTTCATTCTTACTCTTGATAAAGTATAGAACAATCCATCTACTATGGTCGTCAATAAATGAGACATAATACCTTGATCCTGCCAATGAAGGTTCTTGACTTGGTCCCCATACATCTGTGTGTACTAAGTCCAATAAGTTGTTGTGGATGTAGCCTTTGTGGTTGAATGGTTGTCTTTGTGCCTTCCCAATCTGACATGCATCACACCTGTTGATCATGTGTTGCTTTGATATGTTCGGCAGTCCTAGAACACTTTGATCCCTGCATATATCCTTCAAGGTTCTTTCATTCACATGAGCAAGTCTCTTATGCCACAATTCAAGCTCACTTAGGGTTTGAGACCCAAAGTTGAATAGAGCTATGTTCCTGGTATCTCCTACTTCAAAAGTAAAGAGCCTACCATGCTTCTCACCTCGGGCTATCTTCTTGAAGCCTTGACATGGATCTTCCACAAAAGCTCCATGTTGGGTGAACCTAACTTGCAAGCCTTTTTCAACTATTTGGCCTACACTGATTAGGTTTTTAGTGATAGTGGGTACATAGAGAACCTTACTCAGAATGTTTGTCCTGCCATTGGAAGCTTTGACATTACCAATCTTCTCCACATTGTGCTTCGTGTCATCCCCTGTTTGCACTTCATGTCTATGCTTTGGACTTTCCAAGTCAGATAGAAGAGCAATGTTGCCTGCAACATGATTCGAGCATCTTGAATCTATGTAGAACAAATGATCATCTTCTTTACCTTCTTTGTGGCTTAGGTTCATAAGAAGTAATGAGTCTTCATGTGGTTGATCTTCTGAATAATTGTTGTAGTCCCTTCTATTATAGCTTCTATTGTTGTTATTGAAGTTGTGTCCACCTCTGCCTCTATTGCCGCCATATCCACCTCTTCCACTTCCTTTTTGGGTCTTCCCATTGAACCAGCAATTCTGAGTGGTGTGGTTGGTCTTATCGCATATGGCACAAGGTTGAACATTCTGACCTTTGGCTTTGTCTTGCTTTGGTCCTTTCTTCTTCCCTTTCCACTTGCTCTTGCTTGCGAAGTTGGCTTGGGAAGTCTCTTCTTCATCTTCTTCCTTCTTCTTGCCTTTTTGTTTCTTATCCTTCTTATCTGCATATAGAGCACTAGTTGAATTACCATGATAAGAGTTACCTTCCTTTTATGCTATTGTTGGCTTCTTGATTGAAGAGTTGTCCAAGAAAGATGTTGAAGTCTAGAGTCTGCACATCCATGATGAGATCATAGGCCGTCGTGAAGGATTGCCATTGCTTATCACTTCGAATGCCGTTGAGAATTTGCCTCATGATGACCTCTTCTTCAATCAGCTCTCCAATGGATGCTAACTGATCCGCAACCTCTTTGACCTTGGTAACAAACTCTGTGATGGTTTGTTTAGGTGTCTTCTTCATTTGGTTGAACTCGTTCCAAAGATGATTCTTTCTTGCTTTGGTACTAGCAGAAAAGAACGTCTCCAGGGCATCCCAAGTCTCTTGAGATGTCTTGCATCCTCTAATATGTGGTAATAGAAAGTCAGAGATAGAGTTTAGTATGTACGACCTTGCTTGATCATCCCTTGCGCACCAAAGTGTGAGCTTATCTGTCTCCTCTTGTGTAGGTCCTCCTTTGGATCTTGGAATAGGCATAACTTCATCACCTGCTACAATTCCATAAAGATTTCTACCTTGCAAGTAGGCCTCCATTCTGATTTGCCAAGCCGCGTAGTTGTGTCGATCAAGCTTCTCGATCATTGAGGGAAAGCCGTCACCCATCTTGATCTAGCTCTGATACCACTGAAAGAACTTGGAGAAGCTTGTCGAAGGTAGAAAGGTGCGTTTCAAAGCGATGAAGTTTGGTCAAGCCAACCGGCACAAGACCAGCCCTTGAGCTTATGGAGACTCAAATAGACCTTATAGGCATGCTATAAGTGCAAAGAAACACACTATGTACCTTGGAGCATCAAGGAGAATGAGTCGATACAAAACAGATAGGTTCACAGGTCAACTAGCTCAAAAAACTTACTATCTATGGAAGAGACAATGAACTTCAAATGCCCATAGCGACCAGCGTGATTACAATTAGAAAAAATCCTTTTATGGGAGTGATACACATAGGGTTGAGTGTATGGAATGCACAAAATTATAAGGAATAAGCAAAATATGCTATAGGAATGAATGCGACATTCACCGGTGGTACTTCCTATTTTTCAGGAATACGCAGAGATTGACGCTGAGGCAGAAAAACTGAGATTTCTCCAAATTTGCTGACCCAAATGCTTTGAACATTTACAGGCATAAACTAGACACTAATACCTTTCCAATGAGTCCTCTTGCACTCAATTTGGAGCTCTGAGGAGATAGCAGCAGCCTCTGCAAGATTACTGTTGGCGAAGAAGATGATGCAGAAAATTGAAGGAGCAAGACAATGATGGTCACAAGTGTATGTATGCTTCCATGTAATGTACAAGTGATTTCAACTCCTTATATAGCCTCTAGGAGTGTTCCACGACTTTTACAACTTGAATTTGAATTCAAATGAAGGTGGGAATGGTTGTTGGAGGGAATCAATTCACTTCCCTACAATCTAGGAAATGTGAAGATCTTGATTGATCTACTTTTAGGTGATTGATTGCTTGATTGAATGCAACTTCAACCACCAAAATTTCATGGGATTTTTGCCCTATATTTGTACCTTTACATGTGCTCTACTCCAAAATGTGCTCTATGATTAAGAAACAAATTATTAAGATGGTTAAAAAGGTAAATGCAAGTATCCGAATTGTGGTAAGAAAGAGATTGGTTCAAAAGGATTCCTTTGCTTACAAAATGGATCAATTATGGCAACTGGATGAACAGCGATATCATATTTGTTTAAAATTACAAGAAGTACAAAGTAGATAGAAGAAGTGGCAGGATTAGAATCTACGAACAAAGATTTTTCAGCCTGGAGATTTGGTGTTGTATTTTCACTCTAAAATGAAGAGAAAAATGGGCGAATTAAAATTACGGTGAACCGGTCTGTTTCATATTCACGAAATGTGCAGACCAGGTTCTTTTCGGTTGGCCATGTTGGCTGGAGAAATTCTACCGACAGTAATCAATGGGTCCAAATTATGGCCCTATCAAACTTCCAGCGGCTAATAACAAATCTGAAAAAAATAGGAAATAAAATTTGAATATATCATGATCGTGGAATATCAGTAATAATGCACAGTGTAACTACTCTACATGCAATCGTATATGAAATCAACGAGCGGCAGTGGCCACAACATTTCAAATCTGATAAGTGTTCTTTATTTTGTGAGTCGTGATAAGTGCAGATTCGAGAGTTAAGATCCCATAAACAGCAATCATGGCACAGACTCGCAGCTCTACATAGGCAGGTAGGGCATAAAAGGCTGCACACTTTGCCAAATTCGGCTTATTTGATGAGTGTGTGCAGAGAGCGATCAGCGGCTCAGCCTTCTACAGTAGTGAAGCAGCAAAGCAACAGCGTAGCAATAGCCATATCTTTTTCTGATTGCCATCTGTTGTACATTCCAAAGAAAGTCTCCCAAGAGAAAAAGGATTGGTTCGACTGTAGAGGACTATTGCAGTGCACCATGTTGGATTGGCGAAGCATTTGTCCTCATCCACAGGCAAAGGATATTGCGATGGAGATAGTAAGACAAACCGATGGGAATGATATTAATGCCCAAGAGATTAGTCTCACAATAGGAGATGAAGTCTTTCAGTTGCTGCATTAATCATAGAAAGATTTAATGTCGTGAACAATGGGATCACAGCCAGCACTGAGCCAGTAGAAGTAGTAGACATTTGCGGCTTACTGGGAAAACCATGTTCGGGTGAATATCAATTTTCTTAGCTTTTGGACGACAACCCTCTGAAATCAGGATTGCTACTGACAACGATGATCATTAACCTACAATAAAAAAATTACGGAGTATCTCAGTAACTCTTTGCTTTGGTGAAAGAATCTGCTAAAACACAGGTATATTGGGTGGAAATCATTTTCCAGAAATTAAAGAAAGAAGTTAGAAGACTCTTCAGACATGCCAACCGAGCAATGAATGCAATGTTAGATTCTAAAGTGGGAGTTTTTTTCACTCTATTATTTATGGAGGCCCGACGTACTTACCTCAAGAATACATAGTTATGCTCGATGAAAATTTTCTTGCAGATCCTTAAGAAGAGAGTGCCATAGCAAAAACCAGTGGGAGATACCTCTCATGAGCAGACGAAGACTAATAGAGATGAGGACAAAGAGTCCTGAAGGCGAGAGGTGGAGGAGAATCAATGGCAAGAAGTTGAGAGGAAGGCCAAGGAAGAAGTAGAGAGATTGGCCAAGGAAGAAGCGAGGAGGAAGACAAGAGAAGAAGAGGGAGCACGAGAACAATTGGAAGAAGAAAGGCAACGATAGCAGGAGGAAGAAGAAACTAAGAGAAGAAAAGGGGAAGAAAGGGAAAAAAGGGCTGCCAAGGAAGAAAGATGCAGAAAACAACAACAAGAATAAGGAGATCATTCGGGAGGGTCATCCCGCAAAATTCCAGTCTTACATACCTTTTCGTCTGGTGGACTTACATATAGGTGGAAGAATGAAGAAGACAAAGTAAATTTGCCCGCAGTTTGGTGCAGTGACTACATTTATCCATGGATGTATAACAATGAAACAGTTTGACCAAAGCTACTTGGTGATTTGGCCAGAGGGATCACATGGAGTGTAGCCAAGTTAGAAGATTTCCAAAAAAAAATACAATACTATGATTACAGAAAATGATAAGTGGTTAATAGAGAGAACCAATCTGACTTAAGAGCTCAATCAACTTCAGACTGAGGTAGAAGCCGCCAGAACAGAAAAAATTGCTAAGGAAAGTGTGGTTCATGAAGAAATGATGGATGATTTAAATGAAGCTATAACAGAGAATAATACATTGAGAGTAACTATTGAAGGAAATTCAAAAATTATAGCAAGACTTCAAGCAGAAATAGGTCAGACGTAGAAGGCGCAACATAAATTGAAGAAGAAGAATAAGGATTTGGCAGCTAAGTTATAGTAGATGGAGCAAGAAATGCAAAAATTAAAGGCAAAAGTAAAAGAGCAAAGCAAAGAGATAAAACGTCAAAGTATTTCGACTGCGAAAGTGGAAGAAAGACTAGCATTACAGAACTTGGAGTTTACTGCCCTAGAAGAGAAGCTCTGTATTGTTCAGGAGATTTTAGATAGAGTGTCGGCATAGGTTGCAGGGACTCCGAAACTAGAGAAGCAAGTTAATCAATGGAAGGAACATTGTAATGATGCTAACAAAGTTTTGGTTGATAAAGAAGCAGAGGTGGAGAAGCTATGGAAGGAGACCTTGGTTTTGGATTCAACATATAAGACAAAATTAGAAGAAGCACAGAAGTTAATTGAAGGTTATATGACTACGTTAGTAGATGTAACTTTAGATTTCGTCAATTTATTAGAGGGATTTCAGAAAAGAATACCGAAATTAGAAGCAAGTGCAGTTAGTTATAGAAGTTCTAGCTAGTAGCTCTTAGATCCGAAGGAGTTTTTTGAACCAGAGATCCAACTTCCAGAGGAAAATCTTAGGGAGATGTTCAATGAGTTGCGCTATGATATAGAGAGGATTATGTTCCTGAAAATACAAAATCAGGATGATGACTTGTAAAATTTTCCCTTGTAATTTATGGGTTCGGATCCACTGTGCATGCCAGTGTTAGCAGCTAGTGTGGATGACCCCTTTATTTGTAAAAATGTATTTATCATGTAATGGGAAATGGGAATTTAAGAAGATCCTAAGAGTTTTTGGAATTTGATATTTCGATGATTATTGTATTCTGGAAGGACAGAACGGTGTAAGCGAAGTACGAAGGAGTTTGGTGTCGATCATTAGGGTACCCATTCTGGAAGAGGAAAGTACGAAGAAGATATGCAGAGTGCTTAAGTCTGTGAAGTCTGTAAGATGTTATTCAGAGTATTATGTATAAGAAGATGATGTATTTCAATGCTATTTTCTCTAAGTAATCATATTCTATCTATATCTTGTTGGTGTAAATAAGTACTCTTGTGTACATTTATGTGAAGGCAACCGTAAGGAACAAAAATGCATGTTTATGAATACTGTGTATTCATAAATCCCCATTCACGAACCTATACTTGGGTGTTTTAGTGTTGAACAGTAACAACCTAACAGTATACAAGTTGAAGCCTAAGCCTAATGGAATAGTTGACAGGTATAATGCTAGGCTTGTTGTCAGACATTGGTCTCATGTGAGGCTTTCCTCAAGAAACTTGTGAATGATGTGTGTGCCACTCTCCTCCCATCCATTTATATCCTCTTGTATCTAAAATATCAGTGATCTAGAATGTTCTAGCATCGCCATGTGACCAGCATGCAACACTCATCCCCACTAACCATCAAATACCTTAGGATATACCCCCGAGCTTAGGACCTTGGCTAACTTGCCCTCGTCCCACACACACATGGAATGGTCTCTGTAGACCAATGTCTGACACTTGTGGCAAAGGGTTATGCTTAGGAAAGAGGCATTGATTTTGATGAGACCTTTACTCCTACTTGCTAAATGACTACTACTCATAGCATATGTGCACTTGCAGCTCATCATGGTTGGAGTGTACATCAGTTGGAAATCAAAATTGCATTTCTGAATGG